>BQKZ01000972.1:88447-129761 GCA_036244855.1 Temnopleurus reevesii
GGCTAAAAGAGTTTGTGGTATTCAAGCTCCTTATGATAATGTTCTATACTGCACCACACTCAGTATAAACATGAGTACATGTTGGGTATAAATCATTACCCATTTTATGATCCAACCCATGCCATGAATGGGTACCTGGTAGGAATATTTACTCCTTGAAATGCCAAGTGGGATGCATGGTGGCTGCCGGGCTAAAGCCAGGGTAATAATGCTGCAATTATAGAGCGCTTAGTTTAATAGTTAATGTATGCAGAATAAATATGAGGCCATGGACATCTGATATTATTTTTTTGGCTCATGGATATCTGACTCCAATTATTTGGATGCCTATCGACACCATCGTTCCATAAGTATCTTGGAGAATGCATTATTCAAGAGGGATTACTCTGAAAGACTTCTAACGATCCTACACAAAATGGCGATGGTTTAGAACAGAGCTTCAATTTAGCTGGCATTGATATGCATGTATTACAAGCCAGACTTGGCAAGATAATGGAAATTTATAATGCTCCTCGTCAAATCTTCTAGATCACACTTCTAGGACTGATTTATTATCAATATAAAAATAGGGAATACAATACAATACAATACAATATGGATACTTATATAGCGCTCAATACACAGGTATGGTTCCAGAGCGCTTTACAAATTACATCAAAAGAAGAATAAAGAAATAAAAGAAACTTATTAGTCAAACAGAAGAGTTTTTATGGCTTTCTTAAAGGTATCCAATGATGAGAGAAGGCGGACAGATTGAGGGATCTCATTCCAAAGAGAAGGTGCAAACGATTGAAATGAAGGGAAGATCCACATACAGTTGTGACATCTACAAGAAAAAAGTACATGTTAGCTCCATATTATGCTGGTCAATTACAAACATTTTCGTTAACAAATAAAACATGGCACATGCCTGGTCTACAAGTATGTAAGCTCAATAAAATGAGAGAGCAATTGAAATACTACCTGTTCACAATTTAATTAAGATTGTGAATTAACAACTTTCTGGTTTATACACAACTAAAAATATAACACTTTGAATCTACAGTCATTTTACATTTAGATTACCTAGTATTGCAGAGTATCATGGATCTACTGTGAAATCACAAGAAAAAAAACGATTGCGCATAATATGTTAAGAGATTGCATAAGAACACAGTGCAGTTAACCACACCGTAAACCAATTTACTAATTATTCCAAGCGCCAGTAAAAGCCAAGTCAGAGCTGAGGGTATGAGTAGCTGAACATTGATTAGACTTTCAAATCTAATTTAGGGGGTTCAGGGGGATTCCATTAATGTGTAATGCAAGGGAAATTAAGTCCGCTCTGCCAGGTCTTATTGCATGCTAGAATACACATTACATTCATCCTTTCATGCACAATGCATGTAGTCTTCTGACGTTATAATGTATTGATGAATGGCATTCAGGGAAAGATAAGCTTGCCTTCTGTTACAAAAAAAATAATACTTTCAACATTGGAGAGTGGTTTACAGCAATCCTAAATAATTCATCCAAAATTTATAATCAAATTATTGAGAGCCGGCTTAATCAAAGTAATGCATATTTCTTTGAAATCTTTTTTTTTTCTTTCTTTGCTTTTCTTTCTTAGATGGATTTCTAATTTACATGTGCTGCCATAAGTATCATTCGGCAGAATACGATAAAAAAAAATAATGACTTGACAATGTGCCGCTTGTGTACATTATTTGTTCATCAATCGGTCATTAGAGTACAAACTTTCCTGTAGGCCTACTACGATTCAGTTTGGCATTGTACACATATAGCGTAGGTTGCATGTCTCTTGCTTTTTTCTTTTTTCTTTTTTAGTTGTTTATTGTTTTTATACTAGTTTGGAGCATTTCATACAAGACTATGAAACTTATACTTGTTTTTCACTAACACTTTTTTCTGATGCAGAAGCATTGTGCTGTAGTGGTTCTGACTCTTTTATTTCTTTTATAGGTTCATACACCAAGATTTTAAAAAAAATTACATTTTCCTTTTGCAAATATCCAAAAAAAAATATTTGTGTGTGGGGGGGGGGGGGGGGCTATGTACATGTAGGAGCCAACAGAGGTTATTTCTAAGGTATAGATGGCTATTTGCCCTTTGCCCCATGCTTTTATACACATAACACGTTACTGCAATTGGTGCAGATGAGGTAAATCGAAATAGAATTAGAAATTTCTCGCTTGAGAGCACTATTCCAGCAGCTATACTGAAGCCAGATTAATTAATATAAAATGCAAGGAGTATCAATGTATGACAGACAAGGTGCTACAAAACAACTAACTATAATCATTCAGAAAAAAATTAATCATGAAATTGAAATGATTCAGCATATACCAGACCATGAAATGCAATCAGCACCTGAATGAGTCACCAATAGTCATGCAGGTAGATGTGCATGCAAGCACATAATTACAAGAGACGTTCATGTTTATGTGCAGTGTACATCAGAGCATCACACAATGTGTATGCCAGCCATTTATCACTCCTACATTTTATAAGCCTCTGATTAATGGGGATTTTTATGGGCACTTTTACCGTGACTTTGGAGAAGACGGGTGGAAATGGTCTTCTTTATGGCTAGCTCTAAATGAGAAGCTTGACTTCTATTTTTGGTTATGATAGAAAAGCACGCAGATGTGAACAAAATTACTATGGTACAGTACGTACAAATACCAGCTAAAGCTTAGTGTGCCAAATAGGTCCAAGAGAAAATTACTATTGACTCCTTTTTAATTAATTTTCCACATAAAACACTCAGTTAATACAATGCAATCCAAACAATTTGGTCTTCTGGCGTCTTACTTCTTTAGAAAATAAAATAATTTTGTCGGAAATACGATATGATTTTTTCTTAGTTAGCATTTGGGGAATTTCAAATATCATAGTTTGTTAAGACTACATCATTTATAATTGGTAAACCTTCCTATTGGAACTTGTCAATTAAAACTGACAAAAATGAGTGAAGAGATAGAAAATTTGGCTGCTTTACCATTAACTCTCCTATAAAGATAAAATCTAAATTGATTTGTCACACATAATATGACAGCATCTGCAGATGTCCTCGTATTTTATTCTGACACCCATGCAAGTCAATAGAGTACAGAGATTGGGCAACTTGTAAAAATCATTTATCATTCATAAACCCACCTGCACATATCTATAATTCATGATAAATTATTCATCACCAAACTCTCCTTTCATCTCCCATGACGTGAATGATTTGATTGATATTGCAAACTTACATCACGTTCATATCTACTTTTAAATCAAATTTTAACCTGAAACCCATTTTGTCATTATCATTGTGCTTTCTGCATATAAGCAAACTTAAAATGCACATTTATTTGTGTCAACATAGAAATAATCATGGCTACTACATTGGGCATCACACCTTTTACACAGACGTCAAGTCCATTATAAAGTAATTGTAGATAGGAAATGTGTAATACACATACAGTACTTGTCAAGAAATTTGTTTAAATTGCACAGCCGTGCAAAATAATGCCATTTCATACGTCACATTAGAAATGTACAAGCACACATGAACTTATTTTCATTATGCCATAAAAAATTTACGCTTGTAATATGTTTGAATGATGTCTGCTCTGTAAATGTACATGTACGTAATTTCAGATCTGGGTTCTGTTTCATAACGCTGTTCATACATGTAGATCTGTGGACGACTCTATGAACGACCGGTGATCCTACCTCAGGTGCCATTCAGCACCAGGGATCATCATTAATAAAGTGAAAGAAAGGATCACCAGTCATTCGCAATTGTGCGTAAATATACAAACAGCTTTATCCTGGGAGCCTACTTAATATAATGATTAATGCATGTTCTATTCATGCACCATACTGGAATATATGAATTCCATATAACTAAATCATACGAAGTGCAGGTCTATTTCACTGAGGCCATACACCAATGTACATAATTCAGTATAATGCATGATAGGCAATGCATTATAAAATGGTATATCGATGACCAGTACCTTTTTCGTTGAGTAAATTGCATGATAGTAAAGTGACTCCATGCACAACTACATGTGGTATATACATGTAATAATAATAATAGGTAGCCTTTAAACATGCCATCTCTCTAGTCACCAGTATTCAGAGGCGCGAGACAAATTATCTAATATTACTGTAACCTGACCATAGCATAGCTGCCACATAGGTGCTTTTGCATGAAATCTATTGTTTCTAGATACATAAAACATGTCAAATGCTACTCTTGGTAACCAAAAATCTCACTGTGCTACATTCATACTACCTTTTTTTGTATAAATCACATAATATTTATCACTACAGTTTGCACTTTGCACTCACCTTGTAGGCTTTTGATAATCATGTCTGTAAGTACACTGAAACATCTTGATAGTATTATCCAAAGCACATTAATATAATCCTGTTAATATATTCCCAGTAATGATTCCGTTATAATTTCCCAGTGAGCTCGAGTGTTACAAATCCATGGCAAAGGCATGCCACGCCGTTGAGTATAACATGAAATCCACCAGCATGTGTAAAGCATGCATATGGTCCATACATGAATAAGGCAAGGTGGCGTTAACGAAGCTCCCAGTTATTCAAGCTGCCTTTTCTGCTAGTATATCCACAGGCCAAGGGCAATGCGTGGCACGCTTTATTTCCGTAAAGTAATAGAGACTCCCAAATAGGCGCACATCTACACTCCAACTGTCTACTAGATGGTCTGTAGATGATATTAGATAAGACACATTCACCCAATGCAGATATCCCCCTGTCTTTAGTCGATGCACACACGAACACTTGATGAGGGTGAATACAGTAGACTAAATAATGCTCTTCTCTCTCTCTCCACAGGCTATCCCTATCCTCAATACACGAGCAGAGGCATAGTGACGTCAGTGTACCGTGCACTGCCTGGCCGAGCGTACTGATTTAATATCTTCCTTAGACAAGGGCGAAGGGGTGACACACAGCTATGTCATCCGCCGGTGGACCAACGATGACTCACGCAGATGAATGTCATCGATGAATCAAGAATATCTCAAAAATACATTAAACAAGAAATAATTGTGCTCTAGAGATCGGTTCATATTGAAAACAATTCTCCGTCAATGACGTACCGCCGTAAACACAGAGACCGAAAACAAACCGTGCTTTTTCGGCAACCTGTTGGAATGCGCTTCCAAATTACGGGCACAAATATGAGGTTAATGAAAGGCAACAAGCTTGGGCCAGTTGGCGGGCTGCGGATGGGATTACTAGGAATCTACATGCCTTGTAGGGAAAGGCAACAAATTTGTGTCACTGTTGGTTGCTTCAAATGGCTTAGATGTCCATTAAGATACAGCACATCCAAAAGGCCATCTTCTGTTATGCTGGAGTAAGAAAGACGGCCAGTCTAATCCTGGTAATCTCTGAGATGGAAACACCCTTAGAATGTCAGCTTTTGTTTTGTTCACATGATTGCATAAAAAACTAAAACCCTTTGATATCAATTAAAGCAAATGTCGCTAAAATAGATTCATTCGTGTTAAAGAATGTTTCAATTAATTTTCCTATCAGAAGTAAAGACAAGCAAAAATGGTGGTGATCCACCTTTCAATAAAAATATTACTTATTTTTATATTTACAAAGAATGTAACAATGTATGTCCTATTCTGTGAAAATAACAGACCAAAATAGCTTTCTGATATTATATCGATATTTCACGACGTCTGTTCATCAAAGATTTATTTGATAGATGCATTTACAGCACACTATCCAGGAAACCAATACTCTGCACAAATTTATAAAGCTTTATTTCACCTTCATCTGAACTTCGTAGAAAACAGTCAAGCTATACTGCAGGATGGGTCAATTTACGAACACATATATTTTACAGATTGGTCTAACCTTTCGTCTAAATGCATTCTCATATTAACGACCAGCCAAGCTACGTGTCATCAGCAAAGCAGAAAGTGCGTAGGCAACAAACTTTTGCCGTCATCTAGAGGGTATCACCAAGACAACAAATCATCCGATACACTCAGGCAGACAGAAATAATGATTTCAGACTTGATGTGGATTTTCCTCTCCAATGTATTAAAATAATAATAACACAAGTTATGAAAGATGATATTGAAGCCCAAATCCAATTATGAGAAATATGCTAAGTTGTCGGCAAACATCATTTTCATTTTCATTTCTTCACAACGTCTTCTTCATTACTATTGAACATGACATTATAAAATACAATTTTCCTCTAGATTTTATTGCTGCGGTTAATTGTTTTCATTCTTTTCAATCTCACTGTATAAATTAATGCTTCGTAGATCGAGATCCACTGGCAGATATTTAAATATATAAATAACGAACTCAACATGTAATTTGTATGACAAAGGACAGGGCAAAGTGGGTTGTGAAAATCAAACTAAATATACCTTTGACTGTTCCTCTTACTTGTGTCCTGGATTAAAAATAAACATTACCACTGCAAGATTTTGATCAAAAGAATAATCGTGTTGATATTATGGAAAAAAATGCTATACAGCATGTATAATTCACCCTCTATCTATAAATGTTTGTAGTCACACCGTACATGTAGGGATAATAGAATTATACAACAGAAGTTAATTCAATACTGAATATAAGGATTAGCTATTGTGAGAAAGTCCAGTCGTAATTATCAACAAACTACCATAACGAAAAATACATAAAATTATATAAAACGGACAATGGATGGTCACATAATAACAAAAATCATAACTCCAGTGCCTATTAGATTTTAAATTTCTTGGAATAACTGCATTTTTGTCAAATTCATTCTTCCCTGTCAAAGATTACTTCCTTCAAACATTCTTACTCATAGAGTGCAGTATATTCCATGTAATAATATACACCTTTCAAAGAGTTGTATGATAGAGATGAAAGATGAGAGATATTTATACCTCTGGACAGATAGGTAATTTAGCTGTGATTGGGATTGGTTTCTAGGGCTCCTAACCTCCGAGGGATCGTTCCATGCAATGAGATTATGAAAAAATGGATGTGTCATATCATAATAACACAACATGTGTAATTCACCCTGTATCTACATAAGTATGTAGTTTAATACACCATTATAAAGTGCAAAGGAATAGTGGATTTATGATTATGTGCAAGCACAGGTGTAATTATCAACAATCTTTTTTTGTTAAAGTATGCAAAATAGTGGAGAAAACTAGGATATTAATAACAGAAATATATCATTACTCCAGTGCCTCATAGATTTAAAATCTCGTGGAATTACAGCAAATTAGATTCATCCTTACCTATCAAACCTTCCAATATTCATGCTCAAAAAGGTGCAGTATATTCCATTTTCCAATAATATACACCTTTTGACGAGTTGTATCATAGAGATGAAAGATGAGAGATATTTATACCTCTGGACAGAAAGGTAATTTAGCTGTGATTGGGATTGGTTTCTAGGGCTCCTAACCTCCGAGGGATCGTTCCATCCAATGATTTCACAGCTTCTAGGGAGGATGAGTAATTGGTGCTCTACTTCACTTGGAATAGAGAAGAAAAGCGATTGGTTATAGGCAATCACCCATCCCTCACTTTTTATAATGTATTTTCTAATTAACAAGCAATAAATTTTTGTAATCTACATGTAGAAAGGCAGGTGTACCTGAATACATAAAGACAAATGTGATGTCCATATGTGGCTGAGGACTAAAAATTAAACAACTTTTAACTTTTAACATCTTGATTTGTTAAGGGGATTTGGTGTAATTATTTTTCTTGGCATAATATCCTTAGGAAAAATTCTGATTTTTAGGATATAGTTAATGCCCTAGGTTAATGTAAGTGTGCAGAAGTTACTTATACTCAATTACCCTACTCCTCCCCCCCCCACCCATCTTGTAAGACAGATGTTGCAGACAGTGAAATACTGTAAACATAACATAGCTTCCATCTGATTTATGATACAATCTTGTAGCAAATGTGATTCAAGAGAAAGTTGAGACTGCTGTTTGAAATCTCTTGGGCATTGAATGATGTTGAATTTACTTCCAAATTAACAAAACATCAAATAAATCTGAAATCAAATTCTGTTGGGAAATATGCATGTGACAAAGTAGATTTCATGACTTTACTTTGATGGTTTGCACATCGTAATATGAATAGACACCCATACTAGGCTTTCTATCTCGTAGAATTCTGAAAACCATTATTTATTCATGGTAAAGGTTGCAGGGACCCCAGATGTCATGCAGCCTTTACCAGTATGTGTCTTTCAGATTGTTGAATCAATAAGTCTTGTTTTCCACTTACATTCAGCCAGCATGACATGAATTATTCATAAATGTTCACAAAAGCCATTCTGAATGGTTCGGCATTTATCTGGATCCCATGTTGTATCTAGTTTCAGCCAACGGAAAGTTCAATAGGATGTAATGTAGAAGCAGGGAGGAGAGGAGTTAGGGAATGGAACAAGAAAGAAAGGTCGCACAGCTAACCCTAAAACCTTTTGAACTATTTAAAATCTATCTATTCCATAAAGTTTGCTAATTCCAAGACAGAAAGTGCTTGCTGGTATGTTAACATGATACCAAGCAAAAATAAAATAGTAACTTGGCAAAGGTGATAGTTGCACAGAACAAGTACTGTCACGATAGATTGTGGTATGTATTCTATGACAATACGAGGTGCAGATTCAGGCAGATTACGGAAATAACTTCAATGGCAGTTTTCAGCAATTTGGGTGCTAAAAAATAAGAAAATGAGGAGGGGAATAACTGTCAAAGGTTGGTAAAATATGAACTGTGAGAAAGTAAATCATCTGGAATAATCTAAAATCAAAAAGTGAATATTCAAAACACTAATCACCTGTCATCAGCATGAGAGGAAGTATCAAATGCTTTTCCTTTATCAGGTTTCCACTATCAGGAAAATTTTAGGTTGTTGATGTGAACACCCTTGTTCATTCCAAATTTCTTATTTTTTTTTCAATCTCCATATGTGCCATATTTCTTTTCTGAAATACAATAGTTAGACGATGAACATATCTCCCAGACTGGTTGAGAAAGTGTGTCAGAATGAGAGATATTATTCGTCAAAGTATATTGCTCCAATTCCTCCGGGAGAAGAATTGGATGAAATTTCAGCGAGCAGCATTATACAGGTCATGGAGTAGTATACCAAGTCTATGAAATTCACTTTATTGAAATTCTAGAAATTCTAACTATTCCAGAATATGAATTTTGTGTATTTTCATATGAATACATGGCTTTCATAATAGGTGAGTGACTGAGAGCATGGGTGTTGTTGTCATGTTTTTTCCTCACTTTTGTTAAGCTGTTGTTCTTTCATATATTCATTTTGCATCATGTATATTCAGAAACAGTTGGCATCTCTGCAATGCAGAAAAATCTTGCTATGTGAATGACAGAGTTTCTTTGGAAACATACAAAAAGATCTCCCATATTGTCATATTTGATCTTAAAACAATGCAAAATTTATTTAACAAAATTTTCATGCTTCTCAAGTCACTGACTAATGATTGCAATATGGTAATTGTTTGTTTTGTATTTTTACAAATCATATAATAAGGGTTCTGTGGATAAACAATATCATTTAACACCATTTTAGCTCTCAACAAGCGTCATAGCAATGTCCCACTGTATACCGTGAGTTGCACCCTTTTAACGACCGATGATGGTCGGAGGGGAAGAGAAAGATGGCTGTCTCTGAAGACGGAGATGTATCCATTTGAAGTGCGTGTTTGTCAGACTGTTATCAGCATGGTAGATGGCTGCCATCATGAAATAATGCTTCTGCTAATGGACGTGGGGTACATTAACATGATCTCATGCACACAGCCAGAGTACTTGTCAAAATGTGCCCAGCCCAGGAATGCTATGAAATTTTCATGTTCACATACATGCCATTTTTTAAGTGGCAAATGTGATGTATTTTATCACTTCTAAAATTAGATTTCAAGACACCTGCCATTTTGATTTAAAACTGAAAGTTTTTCAATATCACACTAATGTCAACATTAAGTGAGCCAAATAACTCGTCTAAGTTCTATCTTAATTTATTACAAGAGCTTGTCACTATTAGCAATACTGAAAAAAAACTATTAATTGCAAGGACTAGAAGGAGGAGTCTGGTTTTACTCGCACAAGGAGCACTTTCAGCACAAACTTTTCTATAAATAAGGTCTTGTTTGGAGCTCGATAATACAACATGACATACAATTCACAGCACCGCACATCCTATAGTACGATATTACTCTTTCCAGAGAAATGTACTCACACTGGAAGAAGAAGAAGAATAAATGTTTTTACGATTATCTTGTCATTATCTTTATCACGTCAAAGTATCATTATCAGAACCTACCACCATTGATTAGCATCATCTTTCTTCCACTCAACATATCTCACATACACACACAAACATATGTACATGTCGTTTTATCCATAGCTATTTCTTAAAGTTCACTTTAATAAAGGGGAGTTCAGATCTACATCAGATAATCCCCCATCTGGACCTAAAAAAGCAACATCGTTGATTATTATCTATATGAGAGTTTTAAGCCGTGCAACATTAGGCCATATTGCACGGCTTCAATTTCACGCATGCGCAAAGCAGTGATCAGCCTTCTGGTACTTCTACAATAATACCGGTAAGTCAAAGGCTAATGTAAAGATAATAATACTTTTTAATATATTGGATGGCTTTATTTCATGAAATACCAGGAATATTGCACTCGTTAGGGCCAATATTGCACTCATCTTCGATTTGTGCAATATTGCCCTAACTCGTGCAATATTTCCTGGTATTCCATTCATTGCCATCCAATATTATATAAATCTTAGTACATGTATTGGGAATAATATCATTCTGTCTCCAATAATTTTTTTACCAACAAACATTTTCCTAAACACTCTTACTTCTTTTGCTACTGCCACTCTGTTATGTGTAATTTGCTTGAGGAAGAATATAAACTTGATATACAGATAACTATAAAGTTGAAGCTCAAAAGGTAGCATCTTCCTAAAAATATTGGAGGTGACATCCTTCTGTCTCCAATCAAATGTAACATTCACATACACACTCACACACACACACACACACACACACTTTTCTTCTCTTGCTGTTGATTTCTCCATATTGAGTTCACTTACGGGGAGTTCATATCTGGGTCGGATAACTACCAACTTGGAGCTGGAAGGGTAAAGTCTTTGTAGACATTTTTATGTCTCCCATCAGATGATACAAACATACAAATGCATACAAACAAACACAAATACAAACAAAACTTTTTTCTTCTCTTGCATACTATCACCATGTTTTGAGTTCACTCAAGGGGAGTTCATATCTACAAGAGATAACCACCCACTAGACGCTTGAGAGGCAACAACCTTATAACAAAATATAGTGATTAACATCTTGTTTCCAACCAAATAACACCAAATAATTGGGAGTCATTTGGGTTCACAGGTCACTCTGTTGTCTCCTTTCATATTAATGATGAAATCACATCCAAATATCCAAGAAATCAACTCAAATTATATGGAGCTCATTTCAAATGGAGTCAAATTCTCTGTAAATAAAGGCTATTTTCATTTGAATCTCCTGATTGATTTCAAAGTTTCAGACTGTGAAAGAAATACATGTACTTAATGAATTAATTCATAATTTAACGAAAACATGTTTACTGTTGAAATAATTCTTGTCTTATCCATGTTGGGATAAGGCAAGAATTATTTCAATTATTATCTACCCAATACACAAATCATTCAAATGATGTTTACTGTTGCTTTTTCGATGATTTATTTATTTTTTTTGTAATAAATAATGCCTCTGGTACCACCTTACGGTGGCGGAGGCATAAAAACTAAAAATGCCGAAAGAGATGACGTCTGTTGTACAGTTTTATTTGTTTGTTATCAAAATAACAATAAGAATGCCTGAAGTACAGACAATCATTATCATCTTTTGTACCATCCAAATAAACACTAGAGTGAATAGTCTACTTCATGATGCATGAAGTAGCCTTTTCAAATTTCATCTATGCATCTCATCAGACATTACAAAGAGTAGTTTCCAAGAAGAGTTATTGATTTTAAAAGATTCTAAATAGATCATCCATGAAGTGAAGTGGGGTCCTCAAATCTTGTCTGCAAAAAAAATGTCCGCAAACAAGCCGAAGGGCTGAATAGATTCTTGTAACTTAATAGTACACTATCATTGTGCATACATGTAGTCTGGGTGGTGATTACAATTAAGAACAACAATTAACACAAAATATTAGTATCTCAACTAAAATTAAAAGGTAGCCTCTAACCTTAAATGTAATGACTAACATTGATAGAGATTGGAATAAAATGTATCTCATTCAGTCAAGATGTATCCATATTTCCAAACATTTGAAAATCACCAAAATATCATAAATTCATTGGTCCTATATGTTTTGAAGACACAACCAATTGATCCTCTGCACTCTGTTACTGTGCATCAGCATAGTTATCTTTCTACGAAGAGAAATGGTTGTGAAATTCACGAGAATTTCAGCTTATACAGCCAATCAAAATTAATACCTTTCACAACTGGTCTTTAATTGATTCTTGTTTCATGAAGTAAGTGTAGAAGCCGGATCATATCATTTATTTCAACGGATACATGAATCTCTCGAGGAATATAATTTGTGCTTGGAAGAAAAACAGTAATAATTTATATGACTTAACACCACCCTCATTCTCAGCAGACAATCGACTCCACAGCACAAAATGATATCTCTTTATAAACTTTCCCAGGCAACGACAATCGTTTGAGACACATTCCCCAATGACGTGCCCTCAAATTCATACTTTATTAGCCCAGTTATAAATGTACAAACAAGCGTGCGTCTAACACACCAAGACAGGGTCCCGTAGCAAAAGGAATCTAATGTCTGACGTTTTAACCAACCAATTACCATAGTAAATTAAGCATGAAGGTTGAATAATTGATGCTTGCATGGGACTCTAATAATTGGCTTGTTCCCCCTAGCTAGGTTAATAGTACAAGTTATTTAGCTTGGTTCCCCTCAGCTGGGTTAATAGTACGAGCTATTATCTTGCTGTCATATAATGTGTTCATATCTTCATCAGATCACGATTTCTGGTCGAGCTCAAAATTACTATCTTTTATTCTTTGTTATTATAGAAGGCCTTTAATTTACTCATTACAGTTTGTCATTATAATGATAATAATACAATTCATTGAACCTCTCCCTTTTGAGAAGAGGAGTTTTAGTAGTTTCTGGGTTTTATTCTGAATACTTTTCTTTGGGAGGCTTTCCAGTTTTCTTCATCACTCAAGCACCTTATTTGTTCTATTTCTATCTTTGTTCTTGCATTGATTTTACTTTGTAAATGCAGTTCAGTGACTTGAGGGATAATCCTTTGTCAAATGAAAAAAAATAAAAATGGCATTAAAAATGGAATAAACACTTTTTGGTGGTGCATGGCTTGGTGGATTATAATAGTGCTTGTAGGCAATATTGCATTTCCAAATATTACTAGATGTCATGTCTAAATACATCCAAAGCTTTTAATTTTGTCTGCAAGGCAAATCTACTTGTGTAACTTAAAATATGAACCATACTACTGTGATTACATATGTTTCCACATTTCCGATGCCCTGCTTCAAAAAATTCATTTTGATCAAATAGTTTAATAAACATCAAATTTCCATCCACAGTGATATAATTGAACCAGTTAAACCATATTTTGTCATATTCTCTACTTATTATCATCAAGAGGAATTGGTAATACTATTTAATATTATCTGATCACAATATCGTTTTTTTAGAAATAGTACAGTGTATCTTCACCTAAAGACAAAGTCATGTTCTTCTCATGTCTTCTAGAATTTATATATTTTTTTTCATTTGATTTTTCTTTTCATTTTTGAGAAATCGCAACTTCACCTAAAGACTCATATTCTTCTTTTGTCTACTAGAATTTATATATAATTTTTTTTTTCTTTTTTTTTTTTACTGAAGATGAAATTATCTAGTATGCAAAATACATTACGATTGTAGAGAAAGGATTTCATCTATCTCTTTATAACACCTTTTTCATATTTATAGCACCTTTTTCATTTAAATAAAAAGAAAGATTGCACAATATTATATCACCTTATAAAAAAATGAGGTCTTTCAATTTGTCTATAGATAGCAATATGCCCTCGGAAAGAAAATTGTGTTATGGAAATCAAGAAGAAGAAATGCGAGAAATGAACTTTGCCTATTTGCACAACTATCCCATTATGTTTGTATAGAGAGAGTCTACTTCCTATGGGTATCAAATTCCGCTATTTAAGGAAGATGAAATATCTCAACAATTTTTTTTCAAGAGCAGGGGAAAGTGAAATTGTACGACCTCATCTCCTTTAACTTTAATTACTTATATTATACATTAAATATTAAACATTACAGCTGTATCCATAGTGATACAGTGATTATCTTTATTTCTTTTAAACACTGTCTAATGTATCTTTTATCTCATTCATTGTCCAATCATATCCCACAGTGTTTCATTTTTTTAATATTCTTTGTAATGAATCACAGACTTGTTGTACCTTACACCTCCCCCTTGAAGAATTCTTGCATACATGTTCAAATATCCTAATTTCCTCTACTGTAAAACCAAAGTGCAGAAATACCAACATTCAAATTGATGTGACACATTTTCATTTAAATTTAGCGCTTATATCCAAAATGAATCATTGAATGTATGGTTTTTGTTGGTATTTTTTCTCCCATGAGAAAACATTTGGTTCAGCTATTTTGTTCTTCAGATTTGAATTCCTACCATCTTGTAAACAATTTATTGAATTGAATTGAATTAATCTATTTCCTTTTTCATATACATAATCAATGCAAAATAACATCACAAATAGAATAAAATAAAGGAGGCTAGTACCCCGAAAGCACAGCTTGTGTTGGGATCGCCTTTACAACAACATTCTGAAATGAATGGCATCTCTGAAGACGTATTGTTTGTCAAGACATGCCATCAAGACAATGATGAAAGCACACATAACCAACTCATCATAATGTACGGGGCAAACATGATCAAATGAATGTGAATGTTTTCTGTGTGTACAAGATTTCAACAAACAAGTATCAATCAGGTCCAATTATTATGTCTGAAGTAGGTATAAATTGCCTACATGTGCTGTTAGACACAGTGGACAGCTACTTTACATACAATCTTTATTTCATGTCCCCTAACGTGCAAAAGGCAAACCATGTATAAATCACATGCAAAGCCTCAGTACTACAATGTACATAACTTGTAGCCTACACCTGTAGAAGCACTAGAAATTGTTATGTATTCCAACCATTAAGTATCAAATGGTTTTTGCTTTTATTGGTTTTGTGATTGAGTGAAAATGGAAAATATTTTTAAAAAAATAATAATTAAAAAAAAATATTCCTTCAGAATTTTCACTAACAAAATCTAGAAATCCTATGTTCAAGGCAACTTTCTGACAGGTGAAAATTCTATAACGAATACTACTATTATTGTTTATCTGGAAAACCATCGTCATAGTATGTAAACAACGCAGAGGTCCTTGTTAGTGAATGTGTGTTTATTATTTATTTTTTATCAAGACGCATTTCCAACAATGGAAATTAAATTTGAAATGAACTTGAATTACATTGGTTGCCAAGCAAAGAACATGACTTTTACAATGCCCAACCCCTGCACACAGTACATGAATACAGGTGGAGGTGTATGTAAAGCTGTACAAGAAAACAGGCTGAAATGCTGGCTGAGTCAAGGGGTTCCAAGGGGCCATTTCTAGGTATTGACTTAACGTCCCAAGTTTATCATTCTCCATCGAAGAAGGGATCTCGTCTCATACAAAATCATGAGAAAGAACCGATCACCCTCGATGCTTCATGAATACCTGCAAACATGAAATATTCATGCTTGCTTGAAAGTCCATAGATCAATGTTATGCATGGTTTAAATTCATTAAAGGTAATTATAGTGTTGGTCATGGATCAGAATACATTGTCCTCCTTGATATTAAATTAAAATAAAAAAAAAAAAAAAAAAAAACACACAAAAACACACATACGCACAAATTATATCTGACATTCTATCTTTCAAGATCGATGCAGTTTTTACATCGTATTTGAGCAGAATGAATATTTCTTATTTAGCTTTGTTATCAAAGATTGCTTGAAAATCCAGGCTGGATAATGTATTGTCAAAAAATGAAGAAAAATATATTATTTTGAACCGTAAAACTGGGTAGATCTTTGTGCACTCTTATGAGTGCCCGGAGCATTAGTTGTTCGAGGAACTGAATTCTCTCAAGATCACCGTTATCAATCAAGAGAGTCAGACAAAAAAGCCACCTGCTCCAAATCCCTTGTGAATTCTACAAATCTCCAAAGTTGAAAACAAGAAAGAGTCGTCGACAATGTGCATGTCTACAGATCAATTTTTTTTCATCTCATATTCTACAGTAGTTTCCAGAAGAACAAGTCAAAAAGAGTTCAGACATTCTTGGAAGGGTACTACATCATGTACATGTACATTGCATAGCCCATTTCCATGTGTGACGCCAGAAAACTATTGGAACATTATATGCATATTTCTTTCTCCTAAGCACTGTTTACAAAGGTAGCAATCTCCTAGATACACTAGGAGGTGTTCAAAAGTTGAAATTGATCGAAAGTTACACTTTATTGGAACGTGCCAATCAAAATCATTGTTTCATGCGCGTCTTGTTAAATGCACATACTGTGCCCGAATGAAAACGTGCGTTACAAATAGCAAAGTTGCAAATTGATTTGCAATTTATTTTGAACAACACCCCCTATGTGAGCTGATAAACATGTATAAGAAATTAGCAGCATGTGGTTGTGATTTCCATTCACTTTTTCTGATTCCAACATGCATAAATTTCATTTGGATTAACGTTAACCTTTTATGTCAAGTTTAGAATAAAAAGAGCAGTCAACAATCTAATTGTTGAGATCTTTAAATTCTCTAGACATGTATGTCAGATATTTACGATATACTAAGAGATGCCAACCCTTCCAGAATATGCTGAGGTAAAAATCAAATGCAAATAACGCAACAACTGCAAAAAAAAGTGAGAGCAAATACATGTATATAACCACATTTTGAGCCATTAACTTGTAATGAAAGTCTTAAATTACATGAAAATAAACTTCATGCGTATATTCCGGAACAGTTGGCATCTCTGTATACCTTGAAGCACCATATCTCTTCCAAACACAATCTAATATTACTCCTCCATCATTACATTCTCTCTCTACCTTCCCTACATTGTAACATTACAGCAACTCCTTGGCTATTATAGTCCCTCTGAAATGAACCGATAAGGAAGCAGATTGATTTCTGGGTAGTGTTTCATAAAGCTCTGCATAGATCTGCACACGACTGAATGAAAGACAAGTGATCCTTTCTCGCAGTCAATGATAACTCCTGGCACTGAACCACACCAAAAAAATGATCACCAGTCGTGAGTAGTCGTGCGTAGATCTACGCACAGCTTTTGTGCAACGCAACCCTGGTCTCTTGACAATGGCGAAATAAGTATCACCAACCGAGAGAGCATGCTTGGGCTGATTGGAAAAATCTCCGTCATCCCCCAATCATAATACTCTCACTTTAGCACACCCACACATGACCAAACTTTATCTTTTCAGCTATCGTAACATAATCGCCATGGCCGTGTGGATGTTATTAGTGCGAATATTTTTTAATGAAATCCAGAACAAGGCAACATCCGTGGTATTGTCATTTCCGAGAGAGACCATGCATTCAATTAATATTACCATGGGAATAGAATAGTGGGTGACCATGCATGCCGCACTACATGGGAGACATTGCAGGTAGAGTGCATAATTGATATCGTAGTTGGAGGTCGCGATTTCATAATTCGGTATTCATATCATGCAATTGGGACCTAATTACTATTGACAAGTGGTAATAAATATGGTTACGTAAAGCATCTACTTCTTTCTGCAATTTAAGAAATGGTAATGTGTAGCTCAGTGGTAGAGCGTCTGCCCCATGAACGGAAGGTCGTGGGTTCGATAGCCGGCTGGGTCATACCAAAGACCTATAAAAATGGGATCATCTGCCTTCTTGCCAGGCGCTCGGCATTTAAGAAAGAAAAAGTGTAATAATAACTTTATGCTATGCAGGGCCCGCTGGAAGAGCAGCTAACTGACAGCTGAATGTGGCTACCCTGGGTAAATAAGACATAATTATTATCATTATTATTATTAGTATTACTATTATTATTATCATTAAACATTTTCTTGTCTTATTTTCTTTCTTGTACATGTAGATATCATATCAAATACATTAAACAGTTTTTGTGTATGGCAAGCTCCATGTACAAAACATGTTGTTTTATGACTATCGTCAACTTAAATCATTATCATCAACTACTACCTCACCGATTTAATTGGCACTTGTATGCTGACCAAGAATGTTAAGGCTCAATTTAGCTAAATAAAAACGTTTTCAGTACATCATCTTGTTTGGAACAAATTATCCCTCTAAATGATGGTTGAACTTTATCTCAACCCTTCCTATAGCATTGACCTTGTCTGTGTTTCTCAATGTTACAAACTACTCTAAAAATGAGTCTAAGAAAAACAGTCTTTATGTTGAATGGTAGAGAACCATGGTAGATTACAACACTCAATAACATTCCGAAAATTGTATCTAAGTTGTGAATTGGTGAAACACCACCCAGTGGTGTAAAACATCTTCATATCAGAACTGAATCTCTATTATCGCATCCATTTCATCTTCTGGGCTGGAGACATTAGAACGCAACACCCTCCCCTATGGCAAAAAAAAAAATGGTTTGGATGCCCTTGAATGCCATTTTTTATTTTAAGTGTCAGTCAGAAAAAGATTTTTGCTATAAGTTTGTTTAAATTTCCAAACATGATTTTATAAATAATTCATGAGGAAGATAAGGCCTACAAGAGGATGAAAAGCCAATTAGCATTTAAAATTATATTTATGTTGTATTTCACATAAGTTCAGGTCAGGCCCTTTTTAAGGGCCCATCAGTTGGGGGTATCCAAACAAATTCTGTTTTGGCCTAATGTTGCATTTGCTGAAAAGCTTTCATGATTTCCATGGTGCAGGATCGTATTATAAAAGCTTTCAGGCCTCTGGCTTCACATGACGAGCTTGGTGAATTGGAGTCATATGTAATCAATGTGCATTGAGGAAATGGGAGGTGTGGGAATTTATCCAAACTCATCCCTAGACAAATCATAAGAAAAATGAGTCTTGGAATTGAATCCATGATAAGTTCTCCTGAAGGTAGCCTTAGGGAACATTGTATGTTAATGCGCACTTCAAGCAAGCCATATGAAATCAATACAGAGAAACGCAATCACACAATTGAAAAATATCAATATGTGCATTTGGAAAATAAAGTTGTTAACATGAATTCAACATCTCTGTGCCAAAAATAAACAACTTTCTCATAGAGAACCAAGCCCTTCACTTTGTCACCATTCAATTTTAAGGACTGCGATTTTTTTTAATGAATGACCGTTTTCATTATATTGGAAAATTGTCAAGTGCCCAACCTAAAAGCTAAACATTATAATCATTATTTTATTGTGGATTAAGGTACATGTATACTCTTACTCTTCTCTTTTTAATGCGCCTTGAGCACTCCACTGAATGGATTTGACGCTATACAAATAGCATTATTATTATTACATGTATTACTATTATTATACAGTAAATGTCAAGAGAACTAGATGAGTGATTCAAGATAAATAATTGCAAATGCCAATCAATCAAACAGACATGTTGAGTATATATTTTGTTAACTTTAGCCAGGTCAGATACTGTTTTATAATAGAGCTACTGTAAGATGTGTATACTATACGATTTGGAATCATCAATTTCGTGGCCCACTGAAACATGAGTCTCTTCTTATTACCAAACATGTCAGGTTCCAATCTACACATGAAACTGCAACCAACTAATGATTGTTTATGTTTCTCATATGAATCCATACCCATAGGCAAGGCAGGAAGTTGACTTCAGCAACCGCCGCATATCTTGCATACATTATTTATAGTGAGACGAATTCATGTCCGAATATATTTAACTTCCACAACTGTGTATGTTTTGCATTCAGGTGAAGCAAACCCATGTCTGTACATGTAAGCATCGATAATGAAAAATTAATAGTATGAAGACCTTGGTGTAAATGCAAATGCATTGTTAAAACTGAAACTCAATTATCCTCTCTGCCTTTCCATTTTTCAACCATATAATGAAATCTATTTGAGAATGACAGGGAGATGACAAATTGAAATATGAACCTCTTTTCTAATTGGATTATACAAATTATGAAACTAACTTAACATTAGGTTCTATACACTCTGATTCCTTCTTGAAGTTACATTGATAAAGCCCCTCTGGGAGAGGTTGGCCTTAATTATCAAAAAGCATCTTTCAATAAAATTGTACAGAGTTTTACCATCTTAGTATAATGAACAGCATCCTACATGTATAAAGTCCTGAATGCAATGCTCGGTCATAATATAAGCGAAAGAGCAGAAGATACTGTAATGTAGTTCACAGCAAGCAAAACATGCATGACATATCTGCAATCTTTGAAAGTAGAGAAGATTCTGATGTTACAAAATAATTGAATTACTCTTGCAACAGCATGAAATCTTCAAACATTGGTGCAGTGTTTGCTGTCGTTGACTACAAAATGTTCATGCTGAAAATGGCTTCTGATGTAACACTATCGTTAAAGGGGAACTTCTCCCAGACATTTATGTGATGTCAGTGAATGAATTAAAATAAGATGAACAAACTTTGAAAAAAAATTGAGAAAAATCAGGTAACCCTTTCAAAAGTTAGGAATTTGTAAAGTTTTCATTTCCACCAATACTGCGCGCGCATCCTTGAGTTGGCTACTTTGACATAATCTGAAATGGCAACATGGCAAACTCTCTATTCACTCCGTACATAAACATTCAAATTTTCCTCTTTTTTTAAGAAAAGTGCAGGAATTTTTTTTTTCTTTGGAATATGATATAGTTACATAAATTCGGCATGCATTTCAGAAATAGTGATGGTGATTTCTCATACATTTGAAACATGATACTGATCCATTCTTTTTGATAAATTCATGTACAATGTGAATGCAGAGTTCTCCATATATTGCCATTACAAACAATTGAAAAAACTTTTAAACGCATTATTAGATTTTTCTCAAATTATCACAGTTTGTTGATTTGCTTTTCACTGAAAGAACATCAATATCTGAGGGAATTCCCCTTTAAGTTTAAACCCTGCATGGTTATTGGGATTTTGAGGCAGATGCTTTATGTTTGCACTGAGGACCATCAAGTCATCAGCACACACTGGAAATCTGCCTCAATTACATGTATCTCTTAAAGGGACGCGGGAGGTGGAGTGCCATGAAAGGTGTGTTGGTCAGGTGTCGTTGCCATATGTCATCTTTATTATCTAAACTGTCTAGCTATGACAACAGGAAAATCTCTAATTACATTTTGAGTATTGTGATTTTAGGTCTATAATGAAAAGAAAATATCACTGTTTTTGCAGTCATGTTTTGCCAAGTTCATATATTTTCTCTTTTCACAAAGTTGTTCCACATCTTCATAAGATAACATGCAAGATAACTCTAGCACTTGAGGAATTTTTTTAAAAAGCTCTCAAATTATGGTTGACTAGAAAAGGGTACTAATTATAATGTTACAATGAACATATCTACTTATAATTCTATTTTCACACAATGAATCTTAGCACAAAGTCTACTTTTTGTAATTTGCAAATGTCATTCACCTTGCAGCTAAAAGGGCCTGTGGAATAAATCCCAGCCAATCCACAATTTGTAGATTATGTCTGACCAAAAAGAATCAAATAAATAAATCAGAATTACACACATGAACTATTAAATTTATACTCAAGCTCCAGAGGTATTCTGGGTGTGACTAATTCTTATCATCCTGCTATTTTGGATGTTTTAAACTTCAAAAACTGCTTGTCATCTATAATAACCAACATCAAAGCTCTTTCTCCAAAGGAGTAATATGGATAGCTATGGATTTCTACACCAGAAATATGAAAGCAATTTGAGACAGTTATATGCTTGTGAGTGATGCAACATATTTCATTTTTATTGAAGTTGAAATCTTTATTCCCACTATAAGCTTCATGGAGACTATGAAGAACCCCTAAAATGAATTTCTCAAATTGACCCTGTGCAATATACAAGGTGATAAGAATAAAACGTAAGAGAATACAATTACTTTGGCTCTTGACCAAAGAGAATATGCTCTTCCTGGACATAATTTTACAAGTGGTATAGAGCTTCTCACCTTCATAAATTCAATAAAGTTTTGCACAACTGCTGCAGGGTATGCTCACTTTTTGTTGAAGATATTTTGTGGTGGTGGATTTACATGTAATATGCAGGGGTGAATCTGAGATTGTTTTAAGAACAAAATTTAGAATGAAATATTTGTAAATCATATGAGACAAGGTGGATTTAGAGAGACCATTTCACGTCTGCCTTTATAATTAAACCTTGACACTTTGTGTACAATATGAGTCATGGCAATATTTAATCTTAATAGCATCACCCTTTGGAGCATGGATATTGACTCTACTGGATATTTGATCTGTTTCATAAAAGGTGTCAACTTTGACATTTAGAACTCCAGAAATTAAATATATGTCAGTACAAAATGTGCATTATCTTTTTATAAATATGTTTGATAGAAGATGATCAATGCAAAGTAATTTTGTCCGGGTACAAACAAATTAACTTGCTATTATTATGCTAATAAGTTGGGCTTTGAATGATTTTTTGATCTTTTCTTAGTTTTTCAAAATTATTCACACATTTTCCATAAATCAGAGATAAGGAACATGTAGTAACTCTAGAAAATCTTGAGCAAGACTGTTGATTTACTATAATTCAATTGAAATTGATTTCATTTTTCATTCTAATATCCCCCCTTTATTCCTAATTTTCAATATTTCCCATGAAATGAGTTGAAAATCCCTGTCACAATATTAATTCAAACGAGTTAACCATCCAAAGACTGTTGTATAAGAACTATGATTCACAAAAAAAAAACGATTCAGTGATTAATAGGTAACCTTCGAACACAAAGGTTTATATTGACAACTAGTATATGGCCGCCAAAGAAATTCAATCAAAAGCATAATTAGTGATCTGTAGTTCAATATTAACTTCAGGGGACAAAGAACAGGGTCTTTCCTTATCTGTATTTTAGGTCCCATTGGAAACTCACATCAGTCTAGGTAGATATTTAGACAATTTGCCCACCATCAATCAGTTGCAAGTCGTCTACAAGTTTCAAACACAATACGTAACAACATAAATGTAGCAACACATACAATATTCATTAAGAGTCATTTCATCATTTCTGAAATTTATACAAAAAATCTGACATTAGAATTTAATTAAATAGAAAGTGGCCTAAGAACAATATTTCACAAGTCCATGTAAAGCTCAATGCATATCAAGCTACATACAACCTAATGTACATACTGTAAGGCTTCCAATAATGCACTTGAGCTGATCTTATTATCAAGCACTGGTCTGCGCGACTGCTCTTGTATACGGTTCGGGCCGGTGCAGGTGTGCGAAGGATCCCTGTATGTAGGAATCTCTACAGAGCATGAAATAAGCCAGCAGACCATAAATCCACTCATTCAATTAGCTAAAAGGTAAGGCAAACAGAGATTGATAGTAGTACAAATACTCCACATCCAAGGATGATAATAAACTTTATTTTACGATGTACATGTATCGTCCTATCAATCTTGTCAATGCCAGCAATATGTGACCAAATGCAACAAAGAATTCTGTAAGTCACCACCATTAGATTTAGGGAATTTGTCATTTATATTTTCTTTATTTTGTATAATTTGTTTGATATAACACAATGTGTATGAGAAAAAATGTAATCAGAACAAAATGTTGGCTGTACATGTCAATGACGTTCAAATGAATAAATTCCAAATTCCAAATTCCAATCAGAACAAAATGTTGGCTGTACATGTCAATGACGTTCAAATGAATAAATTCCATTAAATTATGAAAAACTGTATTCGAGCGAATAAACCAAAAATTTTGTGAATCAAAACTCTTAAAAATTCATTTCAAGTTTTTAATGAAAGTAAGAAACTGGTGACTTATTCGATTTTTCTTTTATAAAAAAAGGCCTATGCTTGTTTTAATTTTGACATAACATTTGCCAAAAAAAAAATTTCTCCATTCCTGATTATTCTCTCGACATAGGGTTAGGGTTAGGGTTGAAATAAGGTTTATACTTCAGAGTGATGTAAGGATTGGGATCAGGAATGGGGGTAGGTTTGGGATTGGGTTTGGGATTGGGTTTGAGATTGGGTTCAAGTTTGGCTCACTGTGTACACGTATAGATTAGCCAGCAGAACAATTGTCGCCAGAGCAAATGTCATGCAACTCGAACAATATCCTCTTACCAGGATTCAGACAATTTACAGAAAGTTGATTCTCTCACGTCCAAGATATCGAGCCCCACAAGTCACTTTCAAATAAAAACTCAAGAAACAAAACACCGTTCAACCAGATCAGTTCCATCCTCCCCTCTAATCAGATTGTGACGATATCAGAAACATAATTTGTAACATATTTCAGCATCCTTGTCCTCTTTCATGTAACGGCTCAGGACATGATCTAATCAGAATGCCTTGTATGAATTTACCAGCTAAGATCCTGGCAGGTATAATATGGCGCCAATTGCACGAAATGGTTTTAGCTATCCTCTTCTAGCCAAGACATCTAAACTTTCTGTGCCATCCTATTATCATAGACGTATCCACGTTTGTGTCTGTGTTGAGAGGATGGCACAAGAAGTTAAGATATCTCAGGAAGAAGAGGATAGTCTAAGACCATTTCGTGCAATTGGCCCAAGGAGGACACAGCACTTTTAAGACCTCTTTCAGTTACACCCTTCTTGCATCAAGATGAAATTTGACAAGTCTTTTGATCAAGTGATAGTATTTGTTTTCTGCCAATTTCTCTGAATGTCAAAGGGGGTAATTTTGTGCACAGACTGCGTTTACAATGTATGCATGCAAAGTTCATGTACATGTTCATGTACATGTACATGAACGCCCTATCCCTTAAAAATTTTCATCAGTAAAGCAATCGTCTTCTAATTTTTTGTCCGCTAGGATGATATGGTACCTATTTAATCTTTAGATATTAATTTGGAATTAACTGTATGATGGACTAAATCCATCTGGATAATCTATTGCGAAGACACTGATGTCAGTTTTTCTAGCACACACCTACACTGTAAACGTACATCACAATAATCCAATATGCATTTTGATCGCCAAGTTAAGAAATGAAAATTTAATAATTAATCCTGCTTTAAATACTTGTTGACGTGGGATTTTTCACTGTACAAAGTGTGAAATGACAGCACGGAGAGTGAACTTCATATCAAAATGCTTAAAATTGGCTGGCAATCATGGTTTCTTTCTAATTTGGGTTTCACTCTGTATCTTCAAATAAAAAAGCTTTTCTAAGAAGCAATTTATTTAAAATGGAAAGTGGTCTCACTGCACCTTTATCAGTGAGAGCGATATTCATTAGAACTTAATAGAAGACTAGACGATTGTCTTCACATAATTCTCAGAAGAAAATTATTGTTCAACGATAAACGTAAAATCTGATTCATTACCAAATTATGATTACCGTCACATGCTAAATTTCCTCAGTTTAGTAAATTTAGAATTCTAATTTCCATTCTTTACTGTATAAGCTGAAATTTTCACACTGGTTTTACATGTATTTTCGCTAATTTCAAAGTTTTTGGCCATGGAAAAATGTCCATTCTACATGACGCACATTCATTTGCTAACAAAAACTGTCAAAAATGTGAAAATAACAACACGCCAATGTGTCAAATTGGTCTGAAATCATGAACATATTGGCTTATTCAGTATCTCAACATATTCAGTATCTCAACATACGTGTAAGTGCTACATGATGACAAGATTCCACATCGATTCAACTGTCTTAAAAACATTCTTAACATGAATGTGAGACAGTGAGAGATGCCCAGTCTGGTCTCCCATAAAGGGCCTCACAATTATGTGCTCTTCACAGTCACAGTCATGCCCATCCCAGACTCGCTCGCTTGCTGGATTTGTAGTGCTTTTATGAGGCCATGCTGCATTACCCCAAGTTTACCTCAGCCGAAGTTTTCCATGATGATCAGTCCATTTTGGGAAGCCTCGCTGAGACACCATGAACTGCGTTATCTTTTTAGAAGATGACAATGTTTTTTTTTAACAAGACAAAAGGTGAAGATCACTATCTGATTTAAGACTATCGGCTCTAGGAGAAAATTTGCAATAGGGTAACCATACATGTACATGTATATAACTATTAAAAGCAATGCATAATTCAGAGCTGAAACATAAGCACATCTCCGCAGTATGAATTATTACACAGTATTTATACTTAAGCATCTTAAGCATCAACCTACAAAATGACACACATTTGCATAGAGATATTGATGTGATATCTCTTTGGCAATATAATCAATTAGCACAAATTTTCAGAATTTTATGTTGTCGCTCATTTCTTAACTTGGGATAATGCAAGGTTTTGGTGACACTCACTTGTTTTGATTCTTGCACAAAAATCTTCATTTAACAATGCTTTACTTAATTAGAAAATAGTTATTGATTCTTTATTAGACGGAGCGACAAACAAGCTGTGCGATTGTAAACACACCAAGTGGCCCTGATGACTACTAATTATTGAAAAAGGATTCTCAGAAACAGCATTACATGGGAAACGGACTCTAACAACATGCTCCACAACTTTAGTGAAAACACACAAATGCTCAAAAGGAATAATTTTACTATTCACATTTGATTAGCAGTTTCAGACATTGAGGACATTTTTTAAATATAAATACTGTACAGTTCTATGTGAAATAGGTCCCTAAACAAAACATCTTTTGTATAGCAATCCTGCTAAAATGCATAGCAAAGTGCTATGCGATACCAGGAAAATTATTTCCTGCTATACATGTAGCATACATGTATTGTCTAGGACTAGAATTGCCAACCATTACTAAAAATTAAAATGTATTTTATCTGATCTATATAAGAGCAGGTAATTTAGTGTTTGCTATTTGTACTCAGAAAAGCTTATGTTTTTATCCTTTCTCTCACGGTGGCTCGGTGTGCATTATAAATATGAGAGCATCACACCTCGCTGCATTACAATGCAGAAATAGTACAGGGCATCTGTCCGCTGCTATTATTATTAACGACATCAGAAAGGACTTCATGCCTTCTCCACTATAGACATGGCCGCTGCTTTATATTGAGTGGGAGTGTGATATACACAGAGAAAGAATGCATGTTGACGGAAGAAGCAGCGAGCTCACAAATAATTTCATTACTTTGTACATTCCCGGCTTTGCCTGGATAAAACAGCCAACACCGCCTTGAACCCTACAATATTGGTTGAGGGGGGGGGTGCTGCAGACATATATCTACATCAATGATTTGACAAACATGACGGCATAAATCACATGTGGCTATTTCAACGATTTGGTCATGAAGTCATTATTTCTGTACACTAAAGTTGATTTATCTATAAAGTGCAATAGCAAAACCGTACATGCATGTACACTACTGCTTGAATGTTTGGCAAAGGAATTATTTTGACAGAGAATACTTTTGCATGGTTCAAAATAGTAAAACCGATGTCAAATCATTATATTACTAATTGTGTATGTATGAGCTGGATTGAGATACCTTTTTGTTGGCAATGAATAGTTCTCTTTGACAATTGTATCCAACTTTTTTCCCAAAATTAAAATGCTTGACTTCAGACCTGTAAGGATTCATTAGCCATTGATATGACCTGACCTTGACGAGAATCTATCCTCCAATCGGAGCATAGTGCATGATGGGAAGGTGAGCTGGTTATTATGTCTGGGGGCAGTGTTCCACTGAGCTGGGCAACGATTGAACGGAGGTGACAAGGGTGATGCTGGAGAGACTGGTGAAACCGTAGACTGGTGAAACCAGTGAGATTGGCGATTATTTATTTGGTACTAATGGTAGGTATGTGAGATGGCAGTTTAAGGAGCATAGCTGATGGTAACTTGAACAAATGTTAAATGTTATGTTGATGATACATTTGGGTTGGAAAAACTTACATTTTATAGATGCACAATCTTATATTTTGTGTCCCTTTAAAGTCACTGGATGTGTATAAAGTGTTCACGAATAACAAAAATATGTATACATCTAAGTAGATGTATAACATGAGGATGTCCTGTTTAAATTCAGGTGGCTGCAAGGTTCACACATGAAAGGAAATATCATAAGATATCAAACCAATACATTATGAGCAAAGAATACAGTTTAAACTAATTCCCCTGTTTGAAAAAAAAATCTTGAAATAGAGAATTCAAAATATATTATCTTTTGCATACATACCTCGAGCTCCACTAGTGACTTGATGAACAGAGCTTGTCTGCAATCTAGGGTCTGTAATGACACAAAGTAGAAAGAAAATTAACAATACTTTGCAAAGATTTATTAAATCATTCATTTGGAAGCATACAGTAGTTGCAAAGTAGTTTGGAATATAAAGTATTTTCTATCACAACGGCTTTGAATTTCAATCCCATCTATGACACTAATTTTCTTCAGCAAGATATTCCTCAACACACTGCTGCACTCAATCCAGGTGATTCTGATAGATACGTACAGTATCACCACTCTATGAAAAGAGTCCGCCAAAAATGTTGTGTAAATAAATTGCAAAAGAGATACTTCTTTTAGGAGATGATTAACAGCACAGGTACAATACAGCACATTGAGCGAGGAATTTCCTACAAATCTTGTGCATTGAGTGCAGCCCAGGCACTTTACGTATAAGTGTGCAAAACATGTTTGATCATTCAAATATTCACATTCAAGAGCACAGACACATCATGGACATGCAATCACGTCCAAAGTCACATCCATGCTGAACATGTTCATGTACCGGAAATGTCCACCAGTTTAAAAAGCATTCATGCACTAAATACTTGAGACATCCTTGTCCCACAATCTCTCTTTCTCTTGATAAATCTCTCCATCTACAAATCTTCCTCCAAATCCATCTCATTCTATCCAAATACTATCCATCTTTTTTCCCCCACATTAATTTTCTGTCCCTTGCTGCAGCTGAGCATTGAAGAGTAGTAGAGTTTGCACATAGGCTCAGGTCTATTGACACTACAGACTCAGCCATTACTTTATATGCCCCTTTCACAACAAGATATAAATTTTTACATTTCATGCAATATGAATTTAAATCCACGTTCTAAGAGTTAAATTGTGAAAGGGGCTAAAACTCTAATTCATTTACCGGTAAACACATAAGTTCAATTATGGACTCAAAATTTGACAGTACTTTGTATCACTGGATATGTATACCATTATTGAGTTTTATCCAAACAATACCTCTTCAAAAAGGTCTACAATATTGTTTCTGCACCACAAATGAGATGTACAGTGGAGGCATCGTGGTGCAGTGGGTCGAAAGTTTGAATCCCACCCTTGACATTAATTTCCTTCAGCAAGAAATTCATCCACATTGTGGTGCACTCGACCCAAGTGAGGTGAATGGGTACATGGATGAAACTTTTTCCTTGAAATGCAGTGCACTACCTACAGCTGCACTGCTAAATCCAGGGTAATTATGCTACATTGTAGAGCGATTGGGGACGATTGAAAAAGTTAGTCTTAGACGCTACATAAGATTATTGCTGTACACGTCAGCATTTTTGGGTTATAGAGATAATGGTCAACAAAAAAATCTGTATAATTCCACAATTTAACATGTTGGAATTGACTATAGTTAGTAGTGCCTAGCCAGCTTTGATTTTCCAATTTGTGCACCATATGTGAACGATGCTTTACTCCATCCTCATCAATTCACTCCAAGGATGTATAATTTCCTGACCCCACTAGGTCACACCTGCGACATGCAATTGATTCCTTCCCACAATGCCCATTCAGACTGGCGTAAAAGGAATGAATATCTTGACAAACATGAAAAAACATTAGTCCAGTAATTAAGCAAATGTCATTATAAAACAATAACAGCAAAATGAGAGCTCGGAAATCTGTAAAATCCAAGAGTCAAGTGTTGTCTGGCCCAAGTGGATTCAATCCCCTGTCTGGATACAGATGATTATAAGTTAGCCAAAGAAAACAGAATTCTCCTCAAATATTTCTGAGTACTTTGCACCAGGGCAGTGTTTCCCCAAGTTGCGAAAGATTAGAAATACTTTACGCACGACTGGTACCATTTCTTGTCCAGAATGATCAAGAATCTTATGTATATTACACTCATTAACATAATCCAGTTTTTCTTAAAATCGTGCATAACTTTTAAAACGCTTTGGTGAAACACCGCCCAAGTCTGATAGAAAAAGATACTCTACACACAATACTGAAACAGAGACTTATAGTTTAAAAAAATAAGACATTACATGTACATTTCTCGCTAACTTAAAAGATCGACCTATCTTTCTCGCTGAATATAATCATCTAGTGCCTAGGAGACTCGGCAAATACCAAGAAATTGTATCATCTATGTCCCAATAGACCAGCCTCCAGCACCAATTATAAGTGACACGCTTCGTGCAGAATGATATCGCATAGAGTAAAAATGAAATTCACTCAGAATCTGAATTGAGAATGCAACAAATTAAAGATTTTAATACCCATAGTACATGGGAATATGACACAGTCATACAGATAGCCCGGTTGGTGCAGTTTTGGCCTCGTAGCAATGACTTTCTAATATATTGAAATGTGCAATGCCACAGTGGGGTGATTCGATATTATATCATTAAATTTTCCATTACTGATTCAGAGTAGAGAGAGGTACAACAAATAGGCCTTGAAGCAAACAAAAAAGCATGACCCATCCATTTTAACCTTCTTTCCAGAAAGATAGGATGTTATCTAAAACTCAAATCTCACCTTTTGTATTTTAGCTCAAATATACCAGAATGTATATAAATGAAAAATATCCCAACATAAAAGAAAAAAAGATCCAGCAAAAGAAGTATCTGCAAAATCCTCAATTTCCCTCTCATGCAATGTGACATCACAGCAGCAAATTTCCAATATCATTCACATTGAGCAAACTGTTTCATTCTCACACCAAAAAAAGGTAAAACATAGAAGTGTAATAGATATGATAACATAAACTAATTCTCCCTTTTTCTTCTTGGATTGGTGTCCTCCAGTACAGAATTATTACATCTTGTTGTGGAAAATGCAAGATTTCTCCAGGTAAATGTTGTTTGACCTCTGGAAAACATTTACATGTTCGGCGAAGTATTGGCAGTAGTGCATCTACACATGTCCTGTAGCATACTCACCAAGTTCTTGACACGTATTCCCTATTCTTTAGTGTAATACTTCTAATACAATGCCTGTCACTTAGCCAATCCAAACATATCCAACAATACTGGCAAAGAGGAACGGCTTTGTACATGAAAGTATGCATTGCATGAATAATGAAGGGAAATAAAACATCGCACCCCAAGTACAAGTCTATGAATTGCGCTTTCCAACATGACAAATTTTGCATAGGACTCACAATCAACAGAGGGGGCCGCCAAACCTCATGAACTACATGTACATTGCAAGACATTGTGGTCAACAACAAACGTTGTATTGCATTAAGAAAAATGATCTTGTTTGTATGAAATAGAATACTTTCTTTCAGCAATTGAATAAACAATGTGCAATTCAATTCCAGCATGAAGGCTTTTTTGCTGAGTTTATTTTACATAAATGCAAAGCAAAGAAAAGCCTGGTTAATTTGTGCAATAGAATCCAATATGTAACAGAAATAGAAGAGGGTGCAATTAGACAAACCTCTAATAACAATTACAAGCTTTTAGGAGTGGTGAATTCTACTCAAGTGCAAGTGCAAATAATCGTGTTTTCAATGTAACTGACATTGCTATCACCTAATTTTCAGAATCCAGTTATAACTTTGCAATCAATTTATTTTTTGAAGTCTACATGTTGCTGATATCATGTTGAATCAAGATAATGTGAAAGTGTGTGTACCTTGCAGTTGCATTTAAACATGTGTAATCTATTAAAACCAAAATATGTTTGTTAAAACCAACCAAAACTGGTTGATTATGCCTAAAAACCACATGCCAAGCCATTCATCCTCTTGAAACGTTCTGAATTCCAAATTAAAAAAAACATGGTGAAAAAAAGAACCCCCAAAAATATATGATCTGCCTGAAACTGCATTGTGAATTAGGCCACTAAAAACTGGAAAAAATCATATGACTTGTCTGAAAATTATTGTAAATTAGGCTACCAAGATGCAGAAGTGTTTTTTTTTTCAAAGGGTTCAATGAAACAGACCTGATCTCTGGCCATGAATACTGATCTCAGTAAGGAAAAAAAATGGCCAAAGTAGGAAAGTCCTGTGGTGTCCCACATGTGTCCCAGATCGCTGGATGCCGTGAACTGGCCGGAAGAGTGAACCCTTCGCCCGAACTGGAGTGACAGCCTCAAAATACAGGAAGTGCTTGGGAAGCAATCAATTCGGTGGATAATGTGGTTGAGTAATCAAGCCAATCAAGTCTGCTAGGCTCCTTACACTGTGTCCTACAGGTGACTCACACATCTCAATCAGATTGTCAAGCTAACAAGGTTGAAAGATGCCATTAATATTCCGCATGTTGAAATATAGAATAAAGAGCAGTGGAGCACCACTTCATTGCCATATCCGAAAGAAAAGTTAAAATAAATGCTGCTAAGTAAAGGTTTTTAATTTCGAGTTTAATATTCTGGGTTGCTTTGGGAGGGATAGCAGAAGAAATCCAAATTGGGAAACTACCTACAGTGTAGATGTATATAAAGAGGTTCCATGACATTTGCGGCGACAATTTCTCCGTGTATATTACCTAAAGAGCGAGTCAAACTTCAAATGTACCTCAAACCTATTAACCCTTATAACCCTAAATACTCACGTCAATCTGAATCATAAATTCTATCACAGCCATCATACTACATGTACATGTAAATGTATCAGCCATCAATCCTAGAATCAAGTATTTCGGAATGGAGAAAGTGTCACAAGAAACAATGTCAGGTTCACATAAAAAGTACATCCTGAATAATTTTGAAGCTGGCTGAGCTGACAGTAAGTACTCTCTTGCTTATAGATCGCCGTGGCAACCCATCAACCGATTCCCATAAGATTGCACACTATGAAGTCTACATATATCCTAGAACTGTACAAGTTCATATAATTTGCATAGTGGACAGAACTCAGGAGGTCATGAAGCTTCATTTCTTAGCTCAAGGCTAGGTACACTTCACCCAAGAAGGGACACTGGCCTCTTGATTGACCGTTAAAAAATTAACCCTTCCATTATTCAAAACCAGCATCGTCTCCCAACACACACGCACACACACAGCATGGCACGCACCCATGCTCCTAGCAATTCCCATCTTGCATCTGTGCTAACTTATTCATGGCTTTATGTACAGCATAGCTGGGGAAATAATCCATTATCCCTGACGATAACCTTTCCCTGAGCACATGGGTACAGGGGGCCTCGGTTCAGGACAACAAGGGGCAAAAAGGAGGAAGGATTATCCATGGTGGAGACATCATTCTTACACATCATATTTCATGAATATCTCCTCATAAATGAAGAGTGAGAAGAAACATTGGTACATTTTGTCATCTATAATTCTCCCCATCACATATACATGTAGCTCTCCGAATCTGAACGCCTGCAGCGCACTAGTTATTTTGGCCCAGATTCTTGGCACAGGTACTTCCGGTATCATTTGCGCGTTTTCAAAAGTCTATTGGCTTTCTATGGTAAACTTTGTCAGCGGCTTGTAGTGTCATATTTTTTCATCGATTTTTGATAATAAAAGCATCATTTTAAATATTTTTCTTTCATATCCGCATTTATTTGTTATATGGGTTTCTTTTGAGAAGCGGCCCAATGTTGGGCTTCCGACGCAGAACGAAGAAATCACGCTAAATACACATGGATTGGAATTTCATAGATAGTATACAGTGAAATCAAGATGGATCCCAGAAGTGAGTGTGCCAAAGCCAAAGTGCGTGATATCGATATCACAAGGTGATATCGGGTGATATAGGCTACATGCGATAGGGAGAATTGGATGAACTTATCATTAACATACAGTGTAATACAACTGTGGAGCAAATTTTGTTTAGATTTTCTCATGAGATCCGTAGAAAATAACCATGCTCGAAATGATACACTGAGCGATCCATATAAAAATTTTGAAATATTTTAGGCTGTATTAGGAGTACAGGAGACTGTACATGTAGTCTTTTTAAGAACAAACAATTACCGACATTATTCTTGAATCAAACTACTCTTGAATGATCTATTCACACATGCACACATACCTGTCAACTTTGAACAATTTCAAATCGTTACACGCACAGGGTCAGGCCAACAAAATTAGAATCCTGTTGATACAGTTTGCGTGCTATTCTGACTACTGTGCAGTATTTATGTCCTGAATTTGAAATCCTGATCGGAAGATTGGGACGGGCACCAGTCAATTCCAAAAATTGGCAATTGCTTGAAAATTATTCTTTTATGCATGCAAGGCTGTGTTTCATACATGTATGTAAAGCTGTTCACAGTTCTCTATCTACACGACTCTACAGATGACTGGTGACCCTTTCCTGCACAAAATATTAACTCCTATTGCTGAATCACACCTGAGAAAGGGTCACCAGTCGTTCGTAGACTCCTGCATAGACCTACACAACAAACAGTAAGAAACACAACACTAGTGGGCCACTGCTACTGGGTTCTACATGAATAATGTCATGTGACACAGAATCTGTTTCTCTGGAAAAATGGAATAGAAACCTTATTCCCAGGCTAACAATGAGCTGAATGCACCAGGCTAGGAACAGAACGATCAGGTTACATCACAAAGTGCATCACACAATTCAGACAATACACATAATTGGAGGCACTTTACCCTAGAATGGAGATGTGGAGGATGTGTGGCCTGCATCAATTCAAATACAATTTCATGTGAAACAAAATTTACAGGCCTTTGATTCCATCTTATTCAGTATACAGTGTAAGATTACCTAGAAAGATTTGAGAGATTGTGATCATAAATCAAACACAAAAAGCTCAGTTTATGATATTTTTTTGTTTTGTATAAATACATGTATATGGAATAATGTATAGAAGTATTAATCTTCATGTATCTTATTGTACAGGTTTATCTTTAAGAGTTTACCAATTTTATAAATTATAGTTTCAGAATGATTATCACTCAAGATTGATATCTGTCCAATGGGATTGCATTTGTGTTTTATCTACTGGACTGTTTTTACATTTTCACAGTAAATAAAAATTGAGCATTTAAACATCATATTTCCATAACTTAACATATACATGTACAGTATGGGGTACACTGAAGTTTGATGATTCAATTCATTTACATGGGGGTGCATATCAACTGTCTCAAGAAGAGGTCCAAATCCTCCATATTTATTCTTAACTAAAATGGAAGGGAGGCCCCCACTACCTCCGCTAGCCCAATCTCCTTTGCACCTGCACAAAGATTGATCCAATCAAGGTTTGATGGAATATTCAAGCAGCAAGAAAGTAACATGAATTTTAAGCGCAGAGTTGGAGAACATGTAAACTAAGCTGCCAATGAGATCTAATCTGTGAATCGCGAAGAGTAATGCACTAAAAGTTGCTCCATATACTCTGACAACGAACTTGGCTAGAATGTGCCACTTCTGAGGGCCTGGTTACACACAGAAAATATTTAGAGTTGATTGAGGGGGAAAGCCACAGGGAAATCTCCAGGCCAGCTGTAAAGTATGTGCTCTCAGGATCATTCTTTAGCAAGAATCTGCATCTGAATGCATACATTAATGATTGATGATGAATTTATATTTAAAGGCGTTTTTCATTCAATTCTGAATATTTACGCCTAATGTATGAGGTGCACATTATTTTGTTCATTGCCTCTGAGACCACACAATCTGTAGCTTTATAAATGTGTTTTTCTTTCAAAATAGATATTGAACATCCCCAAATATAGGTTTGGGCAAGAACATTTATGCGTTTATTAAAAGAAGAAAAATCAGAAGAACCGTTCAGAAAAGAAAAGTTATTACATTGAGTAAGGTACTGTACCAGTCAAGAAATGCATGACATACCTCAAAACACATGACAAAATTTTGCTAATTAGCATGAAAATCACTGACCAGTGGGTTATAGAATTAAAACATTTATTCAGAACTTCTGCAGCTCAACTATGGAGTAATTTGCATGACATTTTTATAAATGAGTGGCAAAAATAAGTGACACTTTTCATATTGTTGATAATTTAAAGGACCTTTACGTTAGTCAGGGTTCCATTTCGGAAAATAGAATTCCATTGCTGCTTTCCATGACTTCCTTTCTCATATGGTTTCGAAAATCACAAATGTTATGATTGTTTAGTTATAATGGCCACCATCTCTCCTAACAGCCACATAGTTATGTACATTGTACATGTATGAGAGTTGTGAGACACCACAAACTGTATGTACATGTAGCACATATGTATTATGCAATTCCATGAGATTTTCATGACTTTTCACAGATCTGTTCCCCATTCCCTGACTTTCCATGATCACAAATATTTACAGGACTTTCTCTGATTTTCCATGACTGGGAACCTGTTAAGTGTATGCTTCATATCATCACACCTACAAAAAAATGTATTATTTTTTTCTTCCTGTTTATAAGCATAGGGATTTTCCTTGGGTGAGTGACAAGCAACAAAAATTGATTAACATTTCTATAATTATTAACTTGTAGAGTCTGTGCAGAAAGTTCAACCATACATCTAGAATAATTCAAAATAGTTGAAGACAATGCATTCTTTCATTCCTAATCAAAGAATCGCTTTGTTTGTTCAACTATCCTTTGACCTTTTTCAATGGAGCATAATTACTACACCACAAAATAGTTATGAAGACATTTATTTACAATACATTAATATCAATTCCAGGACGATGTGATCACAGTGGGATTACTGTAGCATATCTAGCATTTTGAGCTTTTATAGTGGCCTTGATAACAGGTAGCTCAATATTCTGACTTCCACTCTACAAATATATCTTTGTAAGACCTCTGCTTTGTTATATTGAGTTTTGAACGGTAATGCTGATCAAATTTAATGTTACAAAGTCACATAAATTAAATTCTATTTTATTAATTTATTTTGTGTACTTGTAGCGCCTTGAGCATAATTAGAAGAGATGGATTTGGTGCCATACATATTCTATCATTAAAATCCATGCATATAATGGCATGATGAAACCATGGAGGTAAGAATAAAGAGCTGAAACAATGCTTTCGACGATATAACTGCTCAAAGGTCACTCCTGTGCAAAGTATGTAAACACAGATCTCAATATCACTTTGATCTCTCACCAATAATCAGACACTGTGGCTACAGTCTAGAGGCAATCATGTATCACCAAACATAACAAATCTGTAAGGTAATCTTACAGTGTACAGTTGTTTGTGACTAAAGAGAGAAGAACAAAATTTTTGTTTCTATGAATAAAAAAAAAATGCCTTTATACCAATTCTAACAATGAAACATAAACTCTATGTTAACAAACTGAACATTAAACTCAAATCAATATGTCACTACATTATATGGCCATGCATCTTTAATTTGTTCCTTTCGCATTTCATCCCTAAAAAGCTTACGATCATTCATCTCTCCAGGCAAAGGTATCAATAACATGAAAAAAAATAACTCTTTCCCAGCAAAAATAAATATTTTCTGAAAAAAAACATCCCAAGGATTTTAAGAAATGTTATTGAAAATGGGATAGATTGGGGTAGTAAAATGTTTCAAAAATATTTGAAATTTAATGAAATCTTTATAAGAAAATGAATTTCAACATTTGTCTAGATCTGCTATTCCCCTGACAGTTAATTTTTCATTAGACATTAATAGTATTTGAAAAGCTCAGAAATTGTAGCAAATTTTCAGCATATAAAATTGTCATTTGGGGATAAAATGTACAAAAACGTGATTGCTAACAAGATATAAAAGAGTTTAAAACATAAAAATAAAAAAAAAGAATGCATAAAATTTTACATTTATTTCAAAACCAAAATTACATGATTAGACCCATGTAAATGTATCTTTCATGTACACATGTTATACAATGGAATATGACATTTTTATCACATAATTAAAAAAAAAAAATACTCACCATATAAAACCTATAATTTTTAATTAATTTTTAGATAAAGTAGTGGGCAATATGACATTCAATACACACATGTATACAAGTAAAATCAAATAAATAGCGCCATATTTGCCAAAGTTATTCAGGTTCAAATCTTCTCATTAATCATTCCCATAGATATACATGTGTACTAGGTACCGCCCCCCCCCCCCCCCCCCCCTCCCTCAATTGAACCACGTATCACTCAATCTCACTTAGGGGGTGTTGCTACAAAGTTGCAATTGATCGCAAATCAACTGCAGTTGCAAATTGTAACGCACATGTCCATTCATCATGCGCATTCATCAAGACGTGTATGAAACAATGATTTTGATTGGCGCGTTCCGTTCACCTTGCGATCAATTGCAAATTTGTAACTCATGCAAACAAGCTATAAAGTATTCGCAATGTGATAGTTCTCTGTTAATTATCACATTCTTATTCTTAATCGTTCTGTACAAAAGTAAATATATAAGACTATAGTAGAGTAAAAAGCTACAACTGAAATCCTAATATTTATGGCATTCTCATGAAAAAAAATCCACCTCCCGTTGACTTGCATAACATTGCTTCATTGATCTCCAATAGCATTCGCAAACACGAAGTGCGCGGGTCTAGACTAGAGTCGAGGGGTGGCTTCTTTCATAATTTGGATTTGGGCCATATTTATCAATAAATAGGTCGGCAGACCAGGAGAATTGTAAAATCATACTATATATGCTGTTGTGAAAGATGACTACAATGTAGGTATTGTTTTCCTTAGTTCCAGTGCAGTGCCAGTGACTTGAGTCACGTCATCTCTGCCACCGTCATTCAACACTGAAACATAATTTTACGTGCACAGGCCAAGCTCCCTTGAAATCCAACGGAGAACGTTCGGGCCAGGATACCACTGCGATGGAGCCAAGCCCAGGGGCGCGGTATAAAAAGCGTCATCACTCCATCCTTACATCACCTAAAAAGACAGATTCAATGCACAAAATAACATCTAAAAATAGAAATACACTCTTCGATAATGTTTCTTACCGATAGTAAGCTTGATATTCCGTGTGATTTCTTCAACTGCGAGAAAAATGATTCCTTAGCAAAGATTTGTTATTACCAGCGGAGCCAACGTACGGCCATATTGCCTGGTGACGTCAGGGGATGTTTAGCGATTTAAGTCACGTGACACATTTCCTGTCGTCGTCATCGCTCGAGCTCACAGATTACGTCGATCACGACTGGTCCACATCGTAGCATCGACGACGATTTTGTTTTTCGTCAACGGTGTTCTATTTTCTTTTTCTTCAACCTTGTCAAGCTATGAAATTACAATTGGTGTGAATGTGATTGATTGATTGATTGATTGGTAGCTGGGTTAATATTCACCATTTACGGTACTTGTTTTTTGTAAAAGCCCAAAAGATACAATTTCTTTCCAAAATTGTCACCAAAAATTATAGTACTTGGGCATACTGTATGATATGGGAGGTTATGGGAGGTGAAAAAATATGCTAGCAGTTGAAATACATGAAGTTAGGAGGACAAATAAAATGACAGGTCTTATACATCGGAACTCACGCCTGGAATTATCATGTTTTCAGTGAAGTGAATTAATAAAATTCAGACAAAGCAAGTTGTGAAAATTTCATATAAAGCAGATGATTCGTTGAACAGTGATAATTTTTCATAGTTTCAATGACTTAACTTGTAATTTTGATGTGGATCATTGTGTTGGTGGAATAATAGGACGTACAAGTTTGCCGACAACCCGGTTATCGTCAAAGGGGGGGGGGAGGCGGCCCCCTTCACCTAAATTTGAACGTAACTTTTGGAATAAGGGTTCAGGCACTTTTAATTCTTTTAAAAAATATATGCAAATTAGATCATCAATATTTCGTGTCATCACATTGCCATTAGTACCTAAACATGCAAGAGCCGCGTGAATCGCCACGTACCGTCTGTCAACTCACTCTCGTTATAAGGTTTTAACATTGTATTGCAGCACATGCACTGCAGAGCTATCAGTGTACCTTCATTGCAGCATGTCTGCCTCGCACCTCCCGATCAGCGGCATTCTGTTTAAACTACAACAGAAGTTTGGAGTCTCCGTGAATCGATTTGCATGTGATTGTCGATTATTCGGATTCATACGAAAATAAAAACAAACATAAAAAGAAGTAAATCTAAAATTCTAATAACATTTGTAGTACATAAAGGCATGCTATACTGAAGTAAAAAACAATTTTTTGTTGACTTGCCTGAAGAAAAGGATAGATTTTGAATTTGGTATACATGAATATGTTATTTTCGCTTTTCGTCACTCGTGGATATAAAAAATATATATCCACGAATGACGAAAAACTAAAATTCCATCAAATGGAGAAGTTGTTCTGCCAAGCCGCATATCATATCCTTTCGAGATATGATTAGCCATTCAAAAATGCCGCCTAGCCCTATAGAAGTTGTTCATTTCTTGTTTTACATGATTCATAATGACTTCAAATAATATCTTATGACCTTAAAAAAAGTACTTATCTGAACCAAATATAACAGTGTGCGAGGTAAATAATACCGTATTAAGTAAATAATTAAAATAAATAAGTGATATTTTTTAAATACCGAAAAGAATGCAATGTTGTACATTTTTGCAGTAGCCTATATTTCACATTTTCTGCGCATTATATGAGGTTCCAATTATAATTATGAAAATCTGACTTCCGATTACCTGAGGATTTTAGCAGATCGGAGAAAGCTTTCTGGTATCGTTTTCAGTCGGCGGCATTGTACAGCAATGTGCGGGATTGCGGATCGAAATATTAGTGCAAACTTGTATATAGCCAAGGGTATATCC
>BQKZ01000972.1:133831-145341 GCA_036244855.1 Temnopleurus reevesii
CCCCCCCCCCCCCTCACACACACACATAAAAACAGCCCCCGGTTTCGAGGTCCCTGGATTGGGTGATGACCCCGAACCAATCAGTGCCCAGCCGAGATCAACCCGTCTCGGACCACGCCCATTTTAGGGAAATTCCCTAAAGTTCTATAGCCACGCCCAGTTGGTTAAAAAAAAGTAAACCATCAGAGTTAAAAAAAAAAAAACGTACGGGCATGTACAAACAAATGAACGGGTGATATAAATGGTACCCTTGAAAAATATTGGATGACAACAAAAATCATTGAGTATTTGAGTATTTGACCACAACTCCCTGATTTGACACTTGACAGTGTAATTTGTAACTGTTCAAAAGTTGTATTCGTCGCGACCAGCACAGTCACCGGGCGGTATCGCACATATTTTTACACGATGTTCCAGTCCATGCAATTTTACGTTCGGGGCTCTGGACTCAACCAGGATATCTTGAATCTGTTTCCGAAGCACGGAAATAAAGATAACCTTGCGGTGTTCATCCAAAACTATTGGTGAGTAATAATAAAACTAAATGTGGTTTTGTTAAATGTTATAATCAAAATCGTTAGCCAAAGTTGTGTCCAATTCAAGCCCAAGGACAGGTTAGACATTTCCAGTTCCCTCATCCTTACCATGCCATGACCGATGATGCGGCCGATGCTCACGGCGAGCGCTGTTGTGTTGTCGGACTTCGAGGTTTGCGTGCTGGGGGTTTCGGTAAATTGTTGAGTTGAGTGCTGTTTGTGAGCCTGAGATTGCATGGTGTATTGTGGTAAAGATTGTGTCTTTTTAAAGTAGACTGGCCAAAATTCCATAGTCCCTAACCTGTAAAATCTATTAATTATCAAAAGGCCTAATGAGCAGAAATATGAAATATGAAATAAGAAATATGAAATCAGCGCCTTGAGGATGTGAAATTGTTTGGTAATTGGTTTGAGATTTTCTGATCGTATCAAGTTTCCTTGCCTAAAAGATATTGACTTTAAAAATATAAAAAGATGGCTCCATATAATTGTCTGTGTGAGGCTGCCAAGAGGTACAGAAATGCAATCCTGAAATGGGAAGATTATTAAAAACACAAATCCCAGTTTATTCCATCAAAACGAAAAGAAATGCAGGAGTTGATCCAAGAAGTTCATTATTGCTGTTTCTATGTTTTTTTCCCCCAATAAATGCTATATGCAATGAGAAATGCACAGGAACTGTTCATAATATGTGTTTCTGACAACATGAAAGTGTTTATCAGTTTGGTTTTTTTTTTCCATTTTTTTTTTGTGTGTAGTATAGATTAGTTTGTTGCCATCTAACTTTCGACCCCAATCAAGACATATTAACATCTTCAATCTGGAATTTCTATTTTTACATTTTGTTACAAAAGTCTGGTCAACCAATTACATGTAGGAAAATGTAAAAATGCCAGATTGAAAGTGTTAATATTTATTGATATTAAAAAGGGGTGAAAGAAAATTAGCATCGCACTAGGTATAGATGGGCTCTATGTTCACCTACAATGTTTATTGAATTCACTTTATTTATTCTGATTGATTTTACATAGTGTGTTTTGGTAATAAATTAGCCATTTTTAGCTCATTTATGCTCAAAATGGTGAATATATACACTTATATGTTAAATGAAAGATTGTGAAATATTTCACTGCATCTCGCAAAAGCAAAATAATAATAATAGTACGGTAATAGATTTCCATAGCGCACATATCCACTCTGCTAAAATGCTCAAGGCCTTTTGTATTATTCTTACTTTGGCTTCAGCCCGACATACACCAATGCACTTGGCATTTCAAGGAATAACTATTCCCGCCAGGTGCCCATTCACCTCTCCTGGGTTGAGTGCAGCACAAAGTGGATACATTTCTTGTTGAAGGAAATTAATGCCATGGGTGCATGGGATAAAACTTACAATGTCAATGACGTTCAAATGAATAAATTCCAAATTCCAAATTCCAATCAGAACAAAATGTTGGCTGTACATGTCAATGACGTTCAAATGAATAAATTCCAAATTCCAAATTCCAATCCTCTGGTTGAAAGGTGAGAGTCAAAACCACCACACCATGGCACCTCCTACTTGTTTATCTTAAGTACTACCACCTGTCACATCTATCATTAATCTTCAGTTTTAAATTGTGTTTTTAGTCAATATAGATGTTATCTCGTTTAAGTAAATTTCCATAGTCTTTGGTCTAAAAAACTTATTTGATTCTCCCACATTTTCAATGCTATCTCGTTTAAGTAAATTTCCATAGTCTTTGGTCTAAAAAACTTGTTTGATTCTCCCACATTTTCAATGCTTGAGCATTCAATTTCATTACTGAATGATTTTATGTTTATAACCAAGTGTATTTATCTTACAAATCTCAGTAAAACTGTTGAGCAAAATGATTTCATCTTCCAGTTATATTTTTCCAATATTTGACCACATCCATCACAAATCCCTTCTAAACACCGATCTTGGCAACGTTGACCTGGGCAGAAAATGAGCCGGATGGAGTAAGCATTTCCTCTTGTTAACTCTGTGGAATCTTCTGATATGAGTATTATGAAAAAAAATCATTTTTAGATCGAATAAAGTAGTTAAAAATAAACATTCTAAATATATCATAAATTTGAAAGTGATAATTTTCATGCCATTTCCTTTGTCTTTACGTACAGGAAGTGATTGTGAGGACTTTGGTTTACCATAACACAGACTGGAAGGAGGAAGGATATTGGTATACAAATACTTGGCTCTCGATGATTTCAATCTGTACGTATATCATAAACTGAGGTTTACAAGTCATTTGTGAGTTTATACAGCCACTACCACACAGTGCTGTTGTTTTGATAGGTATGATACAAATGCATGTGGCTTCTCCGGTCTGAGCTGGTGTTTTAGTGGTTATTGATCTAGGGTATGAAGTTTGTATGTGATAGCGCTGTTATTTGGTGGTTTTATGTGGAAGTGGTTATCACGAGTGCCCTTCAGTCCACAAACACCACAGAGATGTGACACTCTCTCATGGCAATGGACGTGGAGCAAGCGCCAGACGTAGAAACAAAGGCGCCGTCTGAAAGTAAAAGCAAGCCTGATGGGAAAGTGACAGAGGTCCGTTCCTGCAAGTGTTCCTACGACTTTGCAGTTGTGCATGGCGACAACGAGGAGGAATTAGTGAAGAAGTTCTTTTCGGTTTTAGAAAAAAAGTATGAGCTGAAGGGATACGACAACACGCGGGATTTTGCTGTTGGGTTTTTCAAACAGCGCAATCTTGTTAAATCATGGCAGGCTTCCAGCTTCATCTTGGAGCTCATTTCTGTACCATCCATGAAAGATAAGAGCTTCCAGAGGCATAGGAGCATTGCTCATGAGGTTGAGAACAAGAGAACTACATCCAGACATCCTGAGGTGCTTCCGATCTATGTTGATATCCCTTCGAAGGTACAGCGTGGTTTGAGCACCAGGGTAGGACGATCCTTCGCAGACACTGATCTTTTCTGGGATGAGCTAGCTGCATATATCATCAATAACCACTCCTGCTTAAAGGTAGCATCAGATTCATCCATCGATACAAACAAAACGGACTCATCGTCAGAGACCCAGGTCGAGCTAAGCAACAACAACGAACCACTTGAAGAAACACTACCTGTCAAATCGAGGAAAAAGCACAAGGTCTTTAGAGGGTTGTTCAAACCCAAGAATAAGAAACTGAAAAGGAAGTTGAAAAGAGCCAATAGTAATCCCAAGAAATCCACAAAAAGGAAATGTAAGTCCAAAAAGAGCTTGAAGTCTCTCCGTCGATTACTGGTGTGTGTTCCAGCAAGATCAGAGAATTGCTCCAGCAGTAGTCCAACCGAGACTGGTCTGCAGATTTCAGAGTTTCACATCCCAGATACTGCCCGTGTTGAAGAGGTGGAACAATCTTTCAGGGAAACTGCTTCCAGAATAGACTCATCAGCAGAACATGACAGATAGAGTTCATAGGTAGGTCCTGTAACTCGCGCTTTAAGCTTCACAAGTGCACATTCTGATGCATGTTACCTTGCAATGCACGCTATGGCCAGAGCCACTATGGCACATTATGGTCCAGAGCATCTGTAGGACCAATGGATATAAAAATTTTCTCACTAAATGCAAGGTGCACTCTGCAAAGCTCCAATTGCAACAGTATATTTAACAATTGAAACTCCCTGCAACTCATCTGAATTTAATTGAAATAATTTTATCTCCGAGGGTCTCTAGTTGTGTGCTCAGATGGTGAAAATGTATCACATTGCAATATTATATTTGCCAGGTCATCAAGCTTCTAACACATTTGCAACTGCAGGGGGGAGGGGTCACTCCAAATGAAGTATATAGCACATCAACTTTTTAAAAATGCAGGTAAGAGGTGTTTTTTTACAAAATGCGCTCCATTACAACATAGTCTTTAGAAAGACGTTCTGTACAAGTCGTTGTCAACGAAATATCACACAAAGCCCCCCCCCCCCTGAAATGTGTCCCGCCTTCAGATATTTTCTATCCTCATAAGCGTTCTTTCCAATTTCCTGGCCACATACAGAGATTTTGAAGTATAGCCATATGCCATAAAGGATGGGAATAGGAATATACCCTGTCATGAGAGGTTGGGTTTCAGAAATATTATTCCATATTTTAAGGGGCTTATTCAAAATATGCTGGTGTGCCACAGACTACATTGGGAGTGACACCCCCCCCCCTACCCCCAGATTCTCATACTTTTCACAACAGGCCTAACAGAATACAGAATAGAGATTCCAACATCTTTCTTTTTATTTATGCCTCTGCCCACCTACAGTGGTGCCAAACGCATTATGCTTCTGGTCTGGGTTGCCCATTCATCCCATTTTCGTTCTCACGATTACGTTCAGCATATCAACTTAAAACATTAGTCAAGTATGCATATGGGAGGGAAAATAGTCCAATGAGATTTTGGATCCATGAGATCAATAGTTACACAAAAGAACGAGCATGCATTCTGAAAGGCTCACACAGAGCCCATATGGATCGTGAACGAGCTGTTTATTTGTTTGTAACTTCTTTAAAAGCTGATTGGGAGACCAGTAATGTATTGGGAGAGATGACGCTTCAGATATTTAGCTTTTAATGTTTGTGAGCTGCAGTAAAAGTATTACCATAATGCAGTGTTTCAATGGCAAATTTGAGCATGTTCATAGTTTATTTGAATAAAATCGATCAAGAAATGCGAAGTCACACACTGCAGATAATACCGCAGATTATACCGCCAATCATAAAGCCCATTCTGTTTGGATGGGCCGCGGCTCGAATCATTTATCTCATGGCATAGGAATCACGGATGCTTGGCATATTCAAAGTAAAATACCCCAGAACGTGCAAAAATCTCCTAATTTCGTACACAGGTATATTTAGGCATGTAAAGCAACTTGTGAATACATCAGCTCGTTTCACATCACTTTCTGCATCCCGACCATTACGAATCTATACCTTTGACTAGTAATCCACATTATGTTCTGGATAAAGTTATTTTGGCTTAATATTAAACTTAAGCGTTATAGATACAAACAACAATTTTTTCCCACAAATTCTTTTTTCCCACAAAGTTTTACACTGACATATTGACTAATGGAACTGGGTTGGCCCTGCACAAGTGTATGAGAATTACAGAATTCAGTAGTCAATGGGTTAAATATTCATCCTTGATAATGACTGAGGATAGAATACATAATGAATGACATGATATCAAGTTGAAGTATGATCACACCAGGATTTGATTGAAGGCTTTGTAATAATTATTCTTTCCAAACCGCAGTCAGACACTGAAACATCTTTTAGTTTTTATAAGGTTTTGTGGTGAAGAAATGGAAGCTTCCTTGTTTAGGTGGGTGGTTGGCGTGTCTTGTATGATGAATTTAATTCTGCGTACACTACCACTTTTTCTTTCACTGATTTTCTATAATTGAGGTGTCATGGCCTAGTGGTTAAGACAAGAATATTTAGATCACAAGGTTGTGGGTTCTAAGCTCAGATTCACTATTGATTTTGTTTAAGCCAGAAATTCATATAAAATGTAATGCACTCAACCCAGGTGAGTTGAATTGATTTCTCACAGGAATGCAGGAATGCTACCTGTTATCATTATAAAAGCCAAGAACAATGGATATGGTCCAGTGATCTGACTTATTCAATTGTCCTCTTCATTGAAGTGATCACTGGATAGCAAAATACGTGCCCTTTGAGTGCCTCATAGCTGCTCTGCTAAAGCCAGGGTAATGATGCTGCATTTAGAGATTCTTGCTATGGAGTAGGCCGGTTAAATGATAAATTCAAATATGTGCATGCTTCTTGCAAACGAACCTAGTTACGAGGTATGCCTGAAATCCGTTACTAATTAAGAAATGACCTACAATACTTTGAATCTAGTTTGCATATATTACTTGTTGCTATGTCAAGCAAGCTTTGGACAAGCTTTCAGGTTGTCAAGAACAACCTTTTTGTACATAGTATGCATAAAATTTCATCTGTTAGTAAACCTGCCTATTATATAATGAATAATATAGTTGACAGAGATATCTTATCACATCAGATCGAGACAATGTCTATATTATGGGCGGCTATATTTGTGTAATTCATAACATAAGTACAAAGGTTATTGCACTATATTATCACAATATAATTTCTAAANGGGCAAAAATTACAGGTCATATGAAAATTGAAATTTGTTTTGATAACCTATTGATATCAATGGGAAATGGAATTTTTCATGTAGATTTTGGGGTCACAAGGTCAAAGGTGACAGAGATCATTTTATTCATGAAAATGGCCTGTTATTGAAAAAAAGTATTAATTCATTAACCATAGAAAGGGTAATGATCTCATCATCTGATATGATATTGGATCCATTAGGCCACATGGTTTATTGCATACATGAAAATGATTATTTCTTGTGATAACGTATTAATGGCATGAACGGTGACCTTTGCAGAATCCTTGAACTCCTGCTGAATTGTTATGCTACCATGGTAGTTGCTAGGCTTGGTGTAACAGTGGCCTTGTTGTAATGGATATTGTGATTCCTGATTTGCATACTTTAATGAATCATGCAAAACGATGAACATATTTGAGTCTGTTGTGAATTTTTTGATGTAGGGATGGCATGTTTACGACAGATTGAAATTCCACTCATTTGTATTGAAATATAATGTATCTTAGGCCCCCAAAATAATTTGCTTGTTGGTAGTGTACATTAAATAAACCTCCACAAAACATTCCATGGCAGTAAAAAGTGCTGCCAAAATATTGGATTTTAAGAATTGGTCGATTCTAATGACAAACTTAAAAAATAACTTATTTAAAGACTAGTTCATATAGTGAAAACAATAGAATGGACACACAAAATAACGGGCAGGCATTCTGGAAGGCTTGCGCTGAGCCTATGTCGATCATGAGCATATATTTGCTTGCAAACTCTGTCACTTGTAATCCACATCATATTCTGGATAAACTTATTTTGGGTTATAAATATTGTACACTTAAGCATTATAGATACAAATAACAATTTTTTTCCACAGATGCCCTTTAAGTTTTACATTGACACATAGATTACTGGAACTGGGTTGCTCCTGTACAAAGTGTGTGGAAATTACAGAATTCAGTAGTCAATGGGTTAAATAGTCATCCTTGTAAATGATCGAGGATAGAATACATAATGAATGACATGGTATCAAGTTGAAGTATGATCACACCAGGATTTGATTGAAGGCTTTGTAATAATTATTCTTTCCAAACCGCAGTCAGACACTGAAACATCTTTTAGTTTTTATAAGGTTTTGTGGTGAAGAAATGGAAGCTTCCTTGTTTAGGTGGNAATATTTATTCCTTGAAACGCCAAGTGCGCTGCATGGTGGCTGCCGGGCTAAAGCCAGGGTAATAATGCTGCAATTGTAGAGCGCTTAGGGAATTCTCATGAAGAATTGATAAGCGCTATATATAAATGCCGTTCATTATTATTAATATTGATATTTTATGTTGAAAAAGCATTTAATAACAGTGTTTTTTTTTTTTTAATTCTCAACTGCCAGATTCTAAATGCTAGTTACCTAAATGGTTCATAAAGTAAACTGAAAAATACTTGGCTTTGAAACCAACGTTTCCTGCTTCAAAAAAGCTAAAAATTCAATAGATGACATACATAGGCACACAGACTGTGCAGGAATAAAGCAACAGTGGTCCACTTTATCAAATTTTCAATGATATTTTGATAGTGTGTATAATCATAACTTTCTTCTTTTTGCACTCTATGTTGTTTTTTTTTATCAATCTGAATGTAATAACATAGGTCACACATCTTGATTTGAGAATCTTTTGAAATAACATAAACATAATGTTTGACAATATACGTAGATAACCTCATAATGAAAAGAAATAGAGTCAAAAGTACATGGTGAGATAAAAACTCATTCAGTTTAGTTAGTCCCTTGATATCTGATGTAAACATAAGGCCTTTACATAGAGCTTAAGGGGGAAGTGATATAAAAAGTGATGACGTGTTGAAGTTTGAGGTTTTATACACACTATGTAATTGCCCTTATTAAATGTTCAAACAGCTTTTGTTGAAATGAAAATCACAGTGATTTAACCAGTATTTTGCACTTTGAAACACCCTAATACAACATCTTATATTGTTCATATTATAATTATTATTATTATTATAAGAAGTAGTCGTAGAAGTATTAACTATGATCGTTAACAATAACAAAAATTTTATTGTGATGGTAATTATATTTTCTCAGGTTTTCGCTGAACAAGTACCGCACATTAATCAGCACATAGATTAAGTGAAATATGGTTCCCGCGATCAGAATTTGCACGAATTAAAACAATAATTTCTACAAATGGACATTACTGTACAAGAATGGCCTAATAAGGTCTTTGATAGAGCAATATCTTAATATATAAATATGAAAACTACAACGATCCGAAGTAATCGGAACACTTAAATCTGTAGCAAAAAGAATCCATGTGAATTGCAGTATGTTCGCTATATCTCAATAAATAATATACAGTGAGACGTGTAATTTAAGATTATGATCGAAAATTATTATCAATACAACTGCACATTTGTAATTCATGTGCACTTTTACTTTAAATTTACTGCGCATCCTAAATTTTTTATATCGGTTGATATTTTAAAATCACTCCAGTCGTATTGGCAGCATCGAACCTCGGACATCAAAGGATCGCCCTATGTATTGTTCATTTTTTTAGTTTGACCACATGTACAATAGACTACTTTTGTAATATATTCAAATTTTATGCACGCTTCTTTGTCAAACATACCATGACAAACTATGTGTTCACCTGATATAGCAGAATCTGATTTCAATAGAAAGAATGTGTGTAGCATACATTGTTTGTTGCTAGGCTGGTCAAACTACAATGTTTGTCCAACCTAGCAACATTAATGCAGGGAGTATCCCAACTCCCTGGTTAATGTATGCAAGTAGCATTCTGACTTTTGTACTCCCAATACATTTTGACTGCTGAATACAAAGTTCATCTGAGGGCAAACATGAATAAATCTGAATACATTAGGAAAGTGGTCTATTTGGAGTACCATTAACNGTGAGGTGAATGGGTACCTGGTAGGAATATTTATTTCTTGAAACGCCAAGTGCGCTGCATGGTGGCTGCCGGGCTAAAGCCAGGGTAATAATGCTGCAATTGTAGAGCGCTTAGGGAACTCTCATGAAGAGTTTTTTTTTTTGTTTTTTTTTTTACATGCAGACATTCGTTTTATTGAAATTAGTGAATAGATAACAATGATCAATGATAATTATACTAATAACAATCATAATAATTAGAATGGTACAACGCTATTAATTATATTAGCATAAGGAACATTTACCCAAACATTTGTGTGTAAACCGTAACAAAAATTGGCATATTTTCGTAGCTCGTTTCACTCGCTCCTAACAGACCATATCGAGCTTCATCATTCCCCCTCATTCAGGCTTTTTTCTTTTTATGGGTGAAATTGCCTAACACATAATAACGATAATATTCGAAATGATACTACGTTGTTCATAATACAGGCCTTCGCCTAAGGAACGTTTTCCCTAACATTTGAGTGTGAAAATGTAGCAAAAATTGACATATTTTCCTGGCTTGTTTCGCTTGCTCGTACCAGATCATGGGACTGTAACTTTTTTTTAATTTTTTTTTAAAAGTTTTTATTGATCAAATAAATTGTGAACAACATCAAAGTAACAATAATCATAGAACAATCATTTCAATAATCATTAATATAGTATAAAACAAAACAATAACAAACGTGAAAATACAACATTTAAAATGGTGGATATAGTCCTACTTTATGCATTATGGAATCATTGTAAAACATGTGGATTGGATTTTCTTTTCTGAAATTAACAACTGTTAGAATAAATGTTCAATTGGGGACCATTTTTTATAATGAATACTTTCAATTTTCCTTTCTTGGGCAATTACAAATTCAATATGTCTAATTTGGCGAATAAAAGATGTTAGACCACTAATAGGAAGTATTTCATTTTTACATCTTGAATGTAAATATATCTTTTCAATAATAGCAATAAATGATTCAGCAACATTCTATGTGGACCTTTCCAATCCTTAATGAAACCCAACATCATCTTTTTAATTGTTAAATCTTCAAATTTTACACCAAATGCCATGCCAAATTTATCCAACCAATTCTGTCTGAGGTCATATGTAATTTCTCATATGACCTCAGACAGAATTTTTTGGATAAATTTGGCATGAAGAGTTAATAAGCGCTATATAAAAGCCGTTCATTATTGTTATTATTAATGTTTTATATTAAAAAAGCATTTAATAACAGTGTTTTTGTTTTAAAAAAATCTCAACTGCCAGATTCTAAATGCTAGTTACCTAAATGGTTCATAAAGTAAACTGAAAAGTATTTGGCTTTGAAACCAACGTTTCCTGCTTCAAAAAAGCTAAAAAAATTCAATAGATGACATACATAGGCACACAGACTGTGCAGGAATAAAGCAACAGTGGTCCACTTTATCAAATTTTCAATGATATTTTGATAGTGTGTATAATCATAACTTTCTTCTTTTTGCACTCTATGTTGTTTTTTTTTATCAATCTGAATGTAATAACATAGGTCACACATCTTGATTTGAGAATCTTTTGAAATAACATAAACATAATGTTTGACAATATACGTAGATAACCTCATAATGAAAAGAAATAGAGTCAAAAGTACATGGTGAGATAAAAACTCATTCAGTTTAGTTAGTCCCTTGATATCTGATGTAAACATAAGGCCTTTACATAGAGCTTAAGGGGGAAGTGATATAAAAAGTGATGACGTGTTGAAGTTTGAGGTTTTATACACACTATGTAATTGCCCTTATTAAATGTTCAAACAGCTTTTGTTGAAATGAAAATCACAGTGATTTAACCAGTATTTTGCACTTTGAAACACCCTAATACAACAT
>BQKZ01000973.1:18471-40519 GCA_036244855.1 Temnopleurus reevesii
CCCCCCCCCCCCCCCCCCCCGCAACACACACATTTTGTTCAGCTATGACGTGTGAACCTATAAGAAGTGCGTAACCATTGCAATACACAGCCCCCCGACCCCAAGAAACGCACTTTTCAAAACAAATGTGTTTCGCAAACCTCATCAGAACCATTTCAATAGAAAAAATAAACTTTTGTAAAACACCGGAGGTTGTTCTTGCCATATCTGACTATCATTTGGTGATTTTGTATGCCATGTTTTGTCATTTGAAAAATGAAAATTGAATTGAATCGAAACTTGCAAACATATCAACACAATGAAAATAGTGAAATATTAACAGGCAGTCTAAATGTTTATTCGTGGGGGTAATGGCGAATGAAATAATTTTTTTTCTTATCCTTCGAGTCGAAAACCTCGACTTTGAATAGAGATTTTTTTTTCCTAAAAGAATTCCTTCCTCTCTCTGATAAACTTCCGAAAAGTCTTTTCAGAATACAATTTGTATTTTCCGAATTTTCCGGTGACAGCAAGGAGGATTTTTAGTAAAAAATTGCAAGCGAAAGTCGTGGTTATTGATAACAATTCGCCGGAACTAAGACGATGTTTTGCGCCAGAAACCTCCTTACTTTCTCCTTACTGTGTCGAATTGTGTGTCCGGAAGAACACATTTGAGGCCTTGCGTATAAGTGTTCACCAGGTATTTTCCGGTGAAGTCTGGATGAGATTCATAGGACAATCACACCAGTAGACTGATACCAAACTGAACTGTCTAGAATATACCACTTTCGTAATGTATTCAAATTTATTTACTTTTGCTCCAAGATGAACTAGGTATGTACCTATAAATAGACAATAAGAGTATGATAGTCAGAATGCAACTTGCATACATTAACGTTGCTAGGTTGGACAAATATTGTAGCTTGACCAACCTAGCAACAACTACTGCATGTTATCCACATTCCTTCCATTGAAATAGGATTATTTTACATCAGTTGCATAAATAGTTTGTCATTGTGCGTTTGACAAAGAAGAGTGCATAAAATTTGATTACGAAAGTGGTCTATTCAAACTTTGAACTGTGGATCAATATTCTGTTTAATCAGTGTCTTTATACAAGAAAAATAACATTCAAACATGAGAATCTAAACGGAATAAGATCGTAATGATTAGAATTATGTTGATGCGGTTTGGGAACAGGGTGCATTGGAACCTTAAACCTTGTAAGGATTCGGGAACGTATCCGACGAACCATTTCAACACTTGTTCTTAAGATAGACGGTATCTTCAGGGACCCACACACTACGAAAAAATGTGCAAAGTAATGCAGAACTGGGAGCACCTTTTATGGTGCAATATTTTACAAAATGCATGAAGTTAAAAAAAAAAAAATCCGCAGTTGTGGGGTTCGATATAGAAGACTGAGCTCTGTCTATATATGCGCTCTTATTGAGCGATGACTCTAAAGAAGGATGTGTAAAAGGTTACTAAATGATGGGTAAAAAGGGAACATGCATGTCAGCTGAGTAATATTGTGCGCCATATTGGGTAAAAATTCGCACAACGTTGGGTCAAATTTGTTAATTCTACACAAAATTGAGTACATTCTTGCCGGACAGGGTAAGAAATATTACGTAAATGACATGCATTTTCCATTTTTACACAATATTGCGTAAACTTTAACCCATCCCTCTTTAGAGTGTAGCCATGAGCAGATGCTTTGAGACTGTATTTTCATAGGAAGTGTATTGTCACCGTTCAAATATATGGATGATCATCATTCAATTATGAATACAGAGTCCATGTTTTATGTCTTACAAATCCGTTCATCGGTCTAGAGCAACGTTCAGCTCAGTCGGTAGTACGTTTGGCTTGGAATTAAGTGATCACTCATCATACTCATGACGTAGGTATGAACCTCAGAGCTGCTGCCATTTTAGAATAATTTTTGAAGCATTATACACTGAGAAAAAGGAGCAATAAGGCAAGAAAATGTAACACGTACTGTTCTTAAAAGGGTGCTCCCAAAGTTACAAGGTGAAATATTGCACTTTTCTAACTGTGCATGGGCTGCGCGATAAAGTATTGCAACGGCTGAACTCTGAAAAGGTGGCCTCGATCATCAAAAATTTAACACATATTTGTGAGAGAATAAAGGTCATTTGGGATAAACTTCTCCTCCTTTCTTCCCATTTTCCTTTAGATGGAGTAGGAGGGCAAAGAATATACTCGCATTGTTGTACATTTGCCGTGTTAATAAGCTTACAAACAAAATCATTGTTCAGGTAAGGTCACAAAACTATTGTCAGTCCGTTTATCAAGCTTTTTTGCCACGAAGGTAATCTCCTAAATCCAACAACGTTTTCCATCATATATTCCATACTCTAGACTATTCAATTATTTAGTTTCGTCATTAAAATTCGTCAGATTGTTTATGCGTGAAATCTGGGGCCAAATGCACGAAATGGTCTCATCTATATTTTCCTCTTGCTGAAAACGTCTTGAGTTCTTGAGCCATCCTACTAAAATTATACACTATCGTTGATACGACTGTAAGACGGTGGCACAAAAAGTTAAGACGTCTTAAAGCAATAAGAGGATATAGCTCAAACCATTTCGAGCAATCGACCCCATACACTCAGAATGCTCTTCATTTCTGACTGTCCCATTAAAAAAGTAAATAGTTTAATCTTATTCAATATGCGCTTTTAATTCAAATTCTGTATCATCATTTGCATTTTTACTTTCACTGTACATGTCCATGAAATTAAAATCCCGATTTTTGGGCTGCAACGATTTTTATTCAATACAATATTTATACATGTATCTCTTTATCTAAAAGAAATAAAAAGGTTTCACTACCGAAATTAAATGAGCCAGGCTAATCATCTATCACAATTGTATGCGAACTTCGAAAGAAATATTGATCTTGGCAATGTGAAGATTAGCCGGTTACTTTCCCAATACAGGGACAAATAATGAAGGGACGCTGTATTTTATGTTTATTGATTGACAGTTTTTGGTCTTTTCAATAATCGGCACGTAATGGGCAGGCACACCAACAGACTGATCCCTTAAAGGTAGAATACTTCTTTTGCAGCCTAAAATTTGACTTTCCAAGATTGTTGTGTTATGTTGAAGAGTACTAAATGTTAGAACTTATCACCAATCAATTAAGTTCAAAGATTGATCATGATAGGCGCATTTATAGTTATTCCAATAATAATTCTTCTATTCGGGCACCGAACTAATTCACCGTAAGTTCAAAATTCAAAACAGCCGTTAACCCCTCGTTGACCAATAGCGCAACAGTCTCTCTCAGTGCGTATTCCGCATGGTGTGGCAGTGTATTGAAGTGCGCACTGTATGTGCTCTTACGTTTTATGTATGTATGTGTGTGTATGATAGCGGAATACGCTAGGAGTATCGCGATACGGTTGGTTTCAAGATGAATTATGATAGAATAGATTTTTATTTGAATTAAATATTCTGGACTACATTCGACCAAAATACTTCAGAGGGGTTATTATTTTGGCATATCTGAGGTACACAACAAAATTAAGTTGTAAGCATAATGTAGTTTTCTACCTTTAAGCCCTGGTCACATAGGACCCCGGAAGCAAAACGATTCACCCCGACTCTTTGTTAATTCACAGTTAACTGCCTCAGAACAACAGGTCGGGGTAAATCGTGTTGCTTCCGGGGTCCTATATGACAAGGGCTTTAACGCAATACTTTTTTCATGTTATTGATCATAAATTGTCATTGAAGATTTATGATTTGTTTATATTGTTGGTCGATTTTCCTCAAACAGTTCCCCTATCATCGGATTTTCTTCCTGCTACTGTGAGAAAAACATTGTTTTGCCCCGACTTTTTATCTGTTATAGTCTATACAATGCCAAAAGGACAAGAATTGGCGTCACCGATTAAATCTTTAAATTTTAAGGATGAGTCACAGACGGAAAAAGTTATATTTTTTTCATCCCAACACTAAACATGTCGCTACTTCTTAGTCTCTTTGTCATCTTCCTTTGATATGAATTGATAATCTATCCTTGAAACAAGGTCTGAAAACCTAATTTGTCAAACATAATAACTTCACGTCAACATATGGTCAAAAAAAATACCGCATAGAAATAAGAGTTTGTATGCGCACCTAAGGGGGGTGCGTAAAGGTAGCGGACGAGCTTGTTTTGTTTTCCAACGGTTTGTCATGGTTTTGTATCTTGTCAATGAAGGCTTTTCTTCTGAATTTTTCTCGTTTTTATGATTCTGGGGCCAATTTCACGACATGGTCTGTGCAATCATCTTCGTGCTATTGCCCCGGTCACATAGAAACCCAGAAGCAACACGATTCAGCACGACTCTTTGTTCAGTTCACAGTTTGCGGCCTGCGAACAAAGAGTCGTGCTGAATCGTGTTGCTTCCGTTGCCCTATGATTGTGACCGGGGCTTAAGACGGTTTAATTTTTGATACCACTTACATATCATAGACCTATAAGTCTATGTTCAGAGGGTGGCACAAGAAGTTAAGACGTCTTAGCAAGAGCAGATGGCTGAGACCATTTCGTGCAATGGGTCCCAGATGTTTAAAAGAGACTTCACTTTTTGGGGCGAAAATGTTGAAGGAGATATAAATGCCTCCGTGTAATGAGACATCATTGAAATGTTGGCCGTACAACCGCGGAATATAAACGGGAAATCTCTTTTTTGCTTTCCACTTTCCACCCCTCCCCTTTCTCTCTGCCCCTACTCTCTCTCTCTCTCTCTCTCTCTCTCTCTCTCTCTCTCTCTCTCTCTCTCCTTCCTCCCACTCTCTCTCTCTCTCTCCTTCCTCTCTCTCTCTCTCTCTCTCTCTCTCTCTATCTCCCTCTCTTTTTCTTTCTCTCTCTCCATCCCTCCCTCCCTCTCCTCTCTTCCTCCCCTCTCTCTCATTTCATTTTAGCAGTTCTCTCTTTGTCATCCGCTAATTTTCTAAAACTTTATTCAATGTTTTTTGCAATATTCTTCACGATTCTTGTCTCAATAGTCTCAATTTCTTCTCTCCCCATGTCACACGCACGGCACTCACCCACTCACAAACACACACACACACACACACATATATATATATATATATATATATACACACACACACACATGCACAAAAACATACAGACACACACAGAAACATTAAAAACATACAAATATTCAAACAACACTGGAAAACCCTATTGTGTATTATAACGTGCTTGATGAAATATATTCGTCCACTTTAGAAAAAAATTAAAAATGAACGAGGAAATTGACAGGTTTACTGATAGATAGATGGCGAAACAGATAGATAAATAGACACATGAAACTGTTATATCGTCTAAAATGAAGTCAGTATTGGATTAAATCAGTTATTAAATTAATAAGTTTCAATGTCAAAGTTAAAACAACTCTTTGAGAATGAAGTTAACACCAAAGTGACTATGTTGAATTGAGTAAGGATGTTTTTGAAACTCATTTTCTGGTGGAGATAGAATTGAAAAAAAAAGTTGAAGCAATTATGGAAGACAATACTAAAATAATCACGAATCACAAACCCATTAATATTGTAAAATAAGTTTTTATTTTTTGTATAAAAGAGGTACATAACAATTCATACCGGTATGTGGAAATGAAAATATAAATTACAATTCTATCATACAAAATGTACAGATAATATACAAAACATGTATATGAGAAAATAAATAATTTTTGCATTTATTACATTTTGTTATCAGTGTCGACAATGAATATATATAAGAAAACATGGATCAGAATCCAACGTGAAAGATCAAGCAAAAAAACAACAACACAAATTCCTCGACGTATCGTCCTATAACCATCAAAACTACAATGCCTGACGACTGACAAAAAATACGATGGCTCGGCGAATAACTGTTCAAACAAATGGTTTCTTTTGTAAAAGTCGAGAGTTCTTTTTCTGGGTTAATCCGAATCCGGCCATAAAATCAAGATTCGTGTATAACTCTTATATGGACAGGTGGACGGATAAACACGCTGAATTATCTTCCATTGAAAAGCGCCAAATTCTCACACTCTCTACAAAGCGTGAAATCCGAAAATGATAAAACCCTCTAAAGCCCCGGTCACATAGGACCCCGGAAGCAACACGATTCACCCCGACTCGTTGTTCTGAGGCGGTTACCGCTGAATTAACGAAGAGTCAGGGTGAATCGTGTTGCTTCCGGGGTCCTATGTGACCGGGGCATTATATGGACAGGTGGACGGATAAACACGCTGAATTATCTTCCATTGAAAAGCGCCAAATTCTTACATTATACCGTGAAATCCGAAAATGATAAAACCCTCTTAAACTTTCAAAAAAGGTTGGAAAAATCGCTGGGTTATTTGGGGGTCAAGCATTCAACTCCTGATATCAAACGATTGTAATCAGTAAAAAAAGAATTCAGGATATTTTTTTATGTTGATTGAATAGTTCAGCCTGAGAGATTAAACATTCGTTTTAAGCCCCGGTCACATAGGCCCCCGGAAGCAACATGATTCACCCCGAATCGTTGTTCTGAGGCAGTTTACTGTGAATTAACAAAGAGTCGGGTGAAACGTGTTGCTTCCGGGGTCCTATGTGACCGGGGCTTAAGGATAACAATAAGCTGAAATTCCCTAGAAATGTAATCATTTTCGTACATAATGGGATTTCATTAGTTTCTTCGTCTACCTCTTTTTCATGTCCGTTACGCTAATAGCGAGCGAATGTCTTGATGGAATTCCATTAAATTCAAAATGTGTGCCACATATACTCTTTGTTTCATACGTATTAAATTTCAAAGAATTCTAATGACTAGTTTTTAAGAGATTCAGCTTTTTTTTCTTCTTTTTTTTCATATATATAACGGACCTGAAAATTTCGTGGAATTGCCCTTAATTGGAAATATATTGAAAGCGGTTTTGCGAGGTAATGTTGGAATTTCGACATGAATCATCCTGTAGGGCAATCCAGTGAATTTAGAAAAACAAACCTGCATCATTTGACAGTCATGACAGTTGCTTCGATTCCTGTGCATGGCCTTTGAATTTCCGAAGTGAAACTAAATGTGCATCACAGATGAAGAATTGTATTGATGACTTGCGCAATCGGCTTACTAAAAGATTCCAATTTATGTACAATTCTCGCCAAGAAACGTAGCTATACGGTATTAATTTCTTAAACCGGTTTGTAACAATGCGTGCTTTTACGGTTGGTCATATCAGAGAGCATGATGGGACATCTTTCCCGTACGGACGTGATTTCGACAACACTACAACACTTGGAATCAAGTTTGCATACATTAATTGTTGCTATATGTCGAGCAAGCGTCGGGCAAGTTCCAAAATTTGTAAAAAAAACAAAAAAAACCAAAAAAAACCAAAAAACAAAAAAAACATTTGTATAGAATTCCGATGCATAAGATTTGCATCTATTAGCTGGTAACCGTTCGATCCCCATTCACATATCGATCATAATTATCGTGCATAACACACATCACAAATCATGTGCTTGTTATGTGATAAAAATCGCAACCAATTGCAGATCGGATTATTTCGGCTGTTCGGCTGCACTTCGGGTATTCGGCCGATTGCCAAGAAACCGACGTAGCTCGGCATCAACAATGCAAACGATTAATTATCAATTCGGATGAGTGATTGCTGTGGATATAGGCTTTGAAGATGATTCCAAAGTTCACGTGGAACAGCTTTTGATCCATTACAAAGCTTGAGTAGCTTTTGCGATACGGTGAATATGCCCCTCTTCTTATGCCTTTAGTTGGGAGACCATCCTCAAATTTTCTGCTGATTTCGGTTCTTCATCGACCGGAAGTAAATCAGCATCATACTGAATGAATTTCCATCCTTTCCGTGTCGTATTTGTAATGGTACTGTTTTTATTCACTTACCGAGGAGGGGGAGGGGGGGGGGCACCCTCCTCAGCCAAAACTCTGATCTTCAGAGAGGTCCAACTGAAGATGTCAGAATATCAATAATTGAGACGAAAAACTTGGCTGTTCCGAATTTCCTTCGCTTCCTTGTGCCGTCGGCTGCACTTCGGGTGTTCGGCAGACTTCGTTAATACGAAATATGTGGCTATTCCGAATGTCCTTCCCAGTGCTGTCGGCTGCATTCGGGTGTTCGGCAGACTTCGTTGATACGAAATACTTGACTATTCCGAATGTCCTTACCAGTGCCCTCGGCTGCAATTCGGGTGTTCGGCTTACTTCGTTGATACGAAATACTTGGCTATTCCGAATGTCCTTCCCAGTACCGTCGGCTGCATTCGGGTGTTCGGCAGACTTCATTGGTCTCGAGTGCGGTCTCGTCATCAAACAATACGGCTAATCGACGTGTTTCTTTCGAGATTGCAATTTTACAGTTCACATGTTTAAATACGACAAAAGTTGAAAGAAGGTCGCTAAATCTTTCCCAATATCCATCGTCACGCCCAAAGGGCTTATTGATTTTGGCCGCGAATTTGGTGTTCGGCTAACTTCGGATGTTTACACGCCGTCGCGGTTCCTAATCAAACCGTTCAAACATACATCGTGATTGTGTCCGGGTTTTAAAATCACAGTTCACACGTAACAATTTGTGACTCGTTATTCAATACGGGCAGCTTAGCCTTGTGTCCGGGTTTTAAAGTCACAGTTCACACGTAACGATTTGTGATCCGTTATTTAAAACGGGTAGCTTGGCCTTGGCAAACCGACTGACCTGCGTTTGACCGATGGCAAAGAGGTGGTATTTATCGATCTCGGTCATGTCCTGGGCGCCTATCCTTTTGTAGAGCTTCATGACATCCTTGTTCCATTCGACCACTGTACCTTGCACCGCCTTGCAGCCTCTTTCCTCTGAGATCTACAAAATAAAAAAGTTAAAATTATTTTTAATGATGAAGAGGAAACAAAAAATAAAAATTTACCTTTGACTTTTTTCAACGTCAAAGGGACCCCAATAAAAAGTTTAGTTATTTTTTAATGTTGGAGGAAAAATATCTTTAATTATTGTTTTAAGGGAAAACAAAAACTAAAAAAAACCTCTCTTTACTGATTTTTGAAACGTTAAAGAGAAAACAAAATATGAAAATCTATCTTTAATTTTTTTGTTATTGTTAAAGAGAAAAAAAATGAAAGTCTATTTTTAATGATTTTAAAAAAATATTTATAAAAAAAAAAAATTATCTTTAATGATATTCTAAAAATGTTGAAGAGAAAAAAAACCGACAATCATTCTTTAATGATGTTTTAAAATGTTGAATAAGCGCAAAAGGAGATTAAATCGTTTGTTTGTATTTTTTTCCCAACGTTTAACAAAGGTCGACAAACTTTGGCCAACCATACTAATTAAAAAAAAAAGGTTTAGTTTTTTTTTTATTGTCCTGGCCTGGAGGACAAATTTGAAGAAAAAACTCTTTAGTCTATGAATTAGATTAATATTTTAAATCAATCAAGAAATGTTATTGATTATTTTAATACATTATGATTGAATTGTTAATTCATTTTAAATCAACAGCTTGGCAAAAGAATACTCTTAGCGGATTAATTCATAGATTAAAATTGTTTATTCTTTTCTAAGATTTGTCCTTCGGGCGGTGTTTCATCAAGATAAGAAAAAGAACGATTGGTATTGGTTCCTGTGCGTATTTACATTACGCGTATTCAGCACATTACGTTTACGGCCTCAGTGATAGCAGGCTTTTTACCAAGATTAAATAAATAAAATACAACACATTATAAGATAATATAAGAACTGATACAAGTCGTTATTATAGTCGTTGTTATCTTGATGAAACAACGCCCAGGACAAGTGATATCGATTATTAAGTAATCGCTCAAATGTTGACAGTCTGTGAGTTATGTCATATGAAACGTCGTCGTGTTAAACAAAAGTTCGCGTTGCAAAACTAAACAGCTAAAGGTGCTAAATATTGGATATGATACGAACTGTGCGGTAGTGAATGGACCTCAAAAAGGCATTATGACCAGGTGTCATGACACTGTTGATCATCAAAATACAATAACTAATTGTGATGTTTTATGACATATGAAGTATAAAGACAAATGAAAATTACACTACAAATAATGTATAGTGACATAATGAGTGATGGCCTACTTTTAATACAAAATATGAGATAACGCGACTGGGGCCAGTTACACGAGATGGTCCAAGCTATCCTCTTCTTCCTGCGACGTCTTCGTGCCATTCTCATAACATAGGCCAATTAACGTTTGTGTCTATGTTGAGAGGATGGCACAAGAAGTTAATACGTATTAGCAAGAAGACCTTTTCGTGCAGTTGACCCCTGGGATACAAAAAAAAATTGAGTCCATAACGACTGTTCCCCTTGATTGAGGAATAAATAATGAATTGTGTTTTTTTTCGGCCGAACCGCGCACGTGGATTTCAATGTGAAGGAGGGCCAGAGGCGTGAAATTGTAAATATTTATCCTCAAAGCCTGAAAACGTACTCTGACAACACGGTCACTTTGATCAGCGGGATGTAACGTCAACTAACCAAATGTAACGAAGCAAAGCGAAATTTAAATAATATCCAACTGTCATATGTATATACACTGCAAAAACGCTGGTGCTAGACTTAACACCAGCCGGAATCTTTATAGGACGACACCAGAAAAGTGTTAGAATAGCACCCATTTGGAATCAAATCAATATATCTAAACACCGAGTGGTGTTGTTCAGGTGCTGAAATAACACCAGTTGGTGCTTGAATACGGTATACTGAATTAATTCCAAATTGATGTTATTCTAATACTTTTCTGGTGTGGTCCTGTATAGATTCTGGCTGGTGTTGAATTTAGCACCAGCGTTTTTGCAGTGTGGGAGCTTTTGTGCCCAACTGATGTGTGGTTCCGATTTTGATCACACTTTTTATTTGTTTCTGAAATTTCGGGTCGTGGCGCAATCACACATATCCTTATTTCAATTCGATTTGTTATATGTGACACCCATGTGTAACGAGACGCAACAGAACGTTACGAAATACGTGAACCTTTACAACAAACTTTTGAAATGGCGATTTTTGTTATGACTTCCAGGTTTATATACCCTAATTCTTTTGTAGACGCGCACCAAATTTCAACAACAACAACAACAACAACAATCTTTCGTAACACTTCTAATTTATTTATATTCTATTTTTTCTTTCGCGAGATACAGCGTCACGAACATGCCTTCCAGTGTCAGATATGTATTTTACCCTCATTGATTGAAAAACTATATAAGGGGTCATCAATGTTGTGTCACCATCGTTTTGGGGGTGTAATGATTGCTTCTATTATATTTAACTACTTTGTATGTTACAAATTCTGTTGCTGTTAACGTATCCTCGCATTTTATGTATTTTTTTTTCACGGCAGTTTGCTTTTTTATGTGCCAGTAGAGTTCAGTTTTCTGTAGATTGTGTGATTGCATTTTGATTTAAGAAAATGAAAATCTTCGGAAAGAGCAATATTACTTTAAACGATCAAAAGCAACGTATTGCTCAATTTGATAGTAAATTAAAAAAAAGAATAATTCCCGTTGAAATGCAACGTTATACATTGAATGTTACGTGAAAAGTCAGCACTAGTAAACCCGATTCTATTTTGTTGCTTTAATTATATCAATAACGCTCCTATGTATTTTAATTTAATTTCTTTTTTCCTCTTTCTATTTTAATTTGATTTAATTTAATTCAATTTGTTAAGGATTTAGTTTAGCAATAGCAAGGCGCTTAGAAACACCAGTATAAAGCGCCATATAAATGTTATAATTATCATTATTATATATTCCTTTTAAAATTCATTTTAATGAAATTAAAGACAAAATAAAATCCTCAAATAAAATTCAAAATTGCTTTGCTACATCAATGTGTTCCTTTCGTCATTTTAAGGAAAATATCAATGAAAGAAAAGTAAAATATCTTATAAACTCTGACCTGATACTTTGTATCTCTTTGGTATATGATATAGATTTACGATTGATATTTATCATCATTTGAATCGCATCTTTTATATCAGAGGCCAGTGATCTATATCAAAGAAGTTGTCAAACGAGACAAAAGGGCATTTTGACAAGCTTTCAGAGAAGAAACTTTTCGAAAAGAAGCTATTTAGCAATCCATTATCATGATTATTCTGAATTATAATCTGATGGGTAAAGCAAATTCTTACCTTTGCGATTGTATGGAGCAGTGCAATGCCCAGTCCAGTTCCTGCAAGAAAAACGTGGGAAATTGATCATAATTGGGGATTATTTCATCGGAATTATTCACTGATGAAAAGGCATAAAAACCACAAAGGTAGGGTTCAGTAGTCCCACCTATTGAGGAGAGAATATGCTTTTCTTTATGCCTATCTATCAAAATGAATCAGTCTTGAAAGGGAAATTCTTCATTCCCAAAGGCAATCTGGTCGATGCAAGGTCTGTTTGTGAGTCAAATCGAATTTCACACTCAGTAGAGACAAAAAAGTTCACACTTCGAGCTGAAACCTTTTGAGGTTTCAGACACTATTGGGGTGTTGCTGAAAATCAACTGCAAATCAACTGCAACTATGCAAATTGTAACGCGCATTTTCATTCGCGCGTAGTGCGCCCATTTAACAAGACGCGCATGAAACATTGATTTTAATTGGCGTATTCCGATCAACTGCAACTTGCGATCAATTGCAACTTTTGAACAACACCCCCTAAGCGTAAACCTTACTATGGATGAAAGAAAAGGAAACTAATTCGAAAGGTGTGTTTGTGATAGCAAATACATGGTATTGAATCAGACGTGCTAAGAAAGACACATTAATTGTTTTCTTTTGATGACAAATTGGATCATGCTGATTTTTACACACAGACCAGGTATGTTCACACGTAGAGAAGAAACCTTATGACCCGTATTCTGATGTCAGGTCTAACTTAAACGAGAGTTTAAATCTGTGGTTTAAGTATGGGAAGCCAAAATAGGCTTGAATCTATAACAGTCGGTTTTTAATTTACCAGCAGATTTGGCACTCAAAGTATTACAAACTGTCTTGGAATAAAAACTTCAATGGTTTTCTATATACATTATTAGAGCAATGGGAAAAGAGAGCAGTGAGCATAAGAAATAATCAGTTTAAATAAAGTTTTGGTCCTTTGTGCTACCAATACTTAAACCACAGATTTAGACTCGAGTTAAAGTGTAACCTGATATCAGAATACGGGCCCATGATTTCAGAAACAAGTGGATATAGAATCAGGGCTTCAGAAGATGTCACTTATAATTTTATCTTGCTTTTCACGAGTCGTTCATGACTGGAAATACCCGTAAATTGGGAAATGTTACAATATGGAATCGCGTTTACACGCGCAGCAGCCTCGATGGAATTTGACTCATTTTTTTTTTGGTAGCAGTAATTACATCGCCTTGGGTCATTGTAAATGTTTGCAGAGGATCGGTCATTGTAAATGTTTGCAGAGGATCAAAAATGAGCTTTTATTCAGGTGGCAATAATGTATAATGCGTTTTTATGAATAGCAAAATAATGTGAATTTAATAGAGGGTTTCAAAGCCAGATACAGATTAATCATGGAGGAAGACTCCCGAATTATTCAAATGAATAGAATGAATGGATACATACAGAAGGCTTAGAATTATTAGACAAATATTATCAGTAGAAATCAAGAGTAGCTAGGGGCTAAATAAGAACATAATATGACAAAAAGTTCACTAACATCAAAATGGCAGTAAAATACAATTCTGAAGTCAAGAGAAACTGTAGTCTAAATCTGTATGCTTCACGGAGAACTAATCTTGACCTATATATCGAACAACAGACTTGTATTTGCCATCAAGCTTAGTGCTCCAACTTCATATTTTGTGATTGATGGTGGCTTTATTTTTTCATCTAAATTAAAACGGCAAAAGGTGCCAGGTAAACAACGATCTGACATTTTCAATCCAATATCCAGTAAAAGTATTTTTTTTTTGGTGTTGAATTATGTTCAGTCGGGGCTTCTATGTTTTTAAGCCCCAGTCAGAAGCAACACGATTGAGCACGACTCTTTATTCAGTCCACAGTTAAATGCCTCCGAAAAAAAGAGTCGTGTTGAATTGTGTTCAGTCGGGGCTTCTATATGACTGGAGTATTCCGAACTTGTTGCTATGTCGGCCTCTTGCAATGCTTACCTCTTAATTCAGAATTGATGTAGACATCTTCTAGATAGAGGAGTCTTCCTTTCCATGAGCAAAACCCCATGAAATAGAGAGCATAACCCATGATGGAATCCTCTTCGTTAGCTTCTCTGTCCTCCAGAACAATGCTCTCGAAGACGGGATGCGGACCGAACCCGTCCCGGCGGAGATCTGCGAGTGAGATGGAGAAGAATGTGTGATTCAAGGGAAGTGTATCAACCATTAGGCCCGAGAGCAAGGCGATTCAACACGACTCTTTGTTCACAGGCAGCTACCCGTGATCTGTGAACTGAACAAAGAGTCGTGTTCAATCGTGTTGCTTCTGGGGACCTATTTGACTGGGGCCTTCGGTATAGATCTGTTTGGGAGAGAGGGTACGTCATATGTAACTACTTTGTGAGCTGCAGTAAAAATATTATCCTTATTTACTTTATCAATAGCAAATTAGAACATATTCATATTTTGTTCAAAGAAAATCGACCCAGAAATAACGACAATGTCGCTCGTCTCTTCAAGAGCATATCGCCTCACGCCCGAAGTGAATGCGAACCCAGACTCCACAGACTCCATATTGGCAACCATTTGGTGCCTGTAAGTTGCAAACGCAACGAACCCATGACGGGTGTAAAGAAAACTTTGAAAATACTAAACTTTTGAAAGAATCGACCGATTTTGCTCAAACTTTCACAGTTGGATCATGATATTTTCCTCCAACAAATTTGAAAATTAAAAACTTTTTAATGGATCGTCAGACTTTGCTCAAAATTTCACAATTATATCAGTGCATTTCCCCTTATCCACTAATAGCACATTTATGTCTGGGGTTGATTCTCCTTAAGATTAAAAATGTACTTACCTTCCTCAGAGACTTCTACACGATCTCCATAATCTTCACTCTCTGCAAGCTTCCTCATAAGTACCGAGATTTGAGAACAGTCTTCAATTCGTCCCTTCCGTATGACGTACTGAGTCATTGCCTTTGGGCTGTAAACATTCTAGAGAAATAAAAATATGAAAAGAAACATCAATCATTAGTCATGACGTATGCAGGCGATCATTAATGTCAAATAAAATATTTCGTTCATGTAGACGTCAAAACATAAATTTTGACGTAAATCAAAGTGTCTGACAATCTTACAAGTAACATGAATTGTGTTAAATAAAGCTGTTCATACATCTACGCACGAATCTATAAACGACTGGTGATTCTTTCTCGCACTCAATGACAACCCCTGGTGCTGAATCGCAACGAAGAAAGGGTCATCAGTCTTTCGTAGAGTTGTACGTAGATTTACGCGCAGCTTTGTGAAAACATGTCGTTTCTCTCCAAACGTATTGCAGTTACGTGTGAATATGAGAAAACGTGTAGTACTGTGCGCTGTCCACCAGTGAAGATTCGCGTGTTGGCAAAAAAAAAAATAGATACAAAATCCCAAAATCAGATTGTACTGTTTGGAAATTTCGAACAAACTTAAATCACCGTCTATAAGTCCATCTTATCCATGATAATTGACATAAGACTTACAGATCTGACATTAAGCTTTTTGTTGTACATGTACATTCAGATAAGAAGATACACTCCAATATATCACAGCTGTATAATATAATGCGATAATCGTATATAATGCGATTTCAAAGTGAAGATATTGTAAAAAGTGTAACGCAGTGTTGAAAACTAAGGTGGTTTCCCGTTTGCTTCAATCGTTTGAAATAGTTAAAGACTTAACAAGTTTGTAATCAAACGAGATGTATGTCAGATTAAAGAAAAGATTAGAACCTTGCATTTATTTTAAAAAGTCCCTAGGAAAAATATATTTTAATCGCATTTGATATACTGTAAATGCCCTCGTGCATTGAGGCATGCACCGTTCTATCTTCTATTTCTTCCAATTTTGACAGTTTTTAGTGGCGAGCAGTAATTGTGGAGGACTCAAATGAAAATCAATTTCATTCAGTTTTTCAATCAAAATTGAGCCAAATAAAGTTTATTATTCAGGAGCTTGTGCCATAAAGAGGTACGATTAATCTTGCAATTAATTTGCGTGTATTTCTAGATTTTAACTACGTTTGTTTCTTTCAATCTTCGAAATCTGCATTCACATGTTCCAATTAAATTAATTTGTTTTAATAACAATAATAATAATAATAATAATAATAATAATAATAATAATAATAATAATAATAATAATAATAATAATAATAATAACAATATATGCAATTCATATAGCGCACGTATCCACTGTCATTGCTGAGTGCTCAAGGCGCTTTTCATTATTATTACCCTGGATTTAGCCCGGCAGCCACCAGCGCACTTGGCATTTCAAGGAATAAATATTGCTGCCAGGTACCCATTCACCTCACCTGGATTGAGTGCAGCACAGTGTGGATAAATTTCTTGCAGAAGGAAATTGACGCCATAGGTAGGAGTCGAACCTACGACCCTCTGGTTGAAAGGCGAGAGTCACGACCACTACACCACGGCGCCGCCATTTCTTCATTTTGAGTTATGCACCGTATTTATCTAACGGTCTCAAAAGCTTTGGTCACTTTGAAAAATCTGTGGAGAATTAGTAACGTTTTTACAAACGTCCAAATAAATACTGAGAGTCATCTTTTTGTAAAGGACTTTCTTGACCTCATTTTATGTGTCGTTTTCACTCTTATCTCCCTAAGCGGGCCCACATGCTCTATAATCACGTGCTTGATGAGTAAAAAGAACCCTTTCTGTAATTTCCAAGCGATAGTTAATTTATGGATTTGCTATTCCCAAGTCAATTCTTATTTGTATTGAGGTTCTTTTATATGACACACGCATGATAGCGTCAAATAATTGCATTTTGGTATTCGAATTACTGGCTGAATAGGCCGCGAAAAGATAGGAGAATCTTCATTTTCTGGACGAATAAAGGTAAACTAACCAATATCCCTCACCTTCTCCTAACCTCCACGCATCTCTTCTTCAGATATGCCAACTATTCTGGAACATGCGGTGTATTAACTATGTGACTATTACTGAGCCGTGAGTATATGTGTTGCTTCTCCCGCTTCTTTCAGCTGTTGTGTTTTTAAAGGGGAACCAAGCCCTGAAATTAGCATGCTTTCATTTAATGAAGAAAAATTGGAGGCACAAACTTTCGTATCAAATCAATTCAAATCATTTTATTATTAAGTTCTTTTGAGAATTCAAATATATACAGTCATAACTAATAATGGTAATATGACAAAATGAAATGACAAAAATGAAATGAAAAAATACAGTTTGTTCCTCTGTTTTTTCTTCATACAATGTGACCAGAATAATCCCAGGGGTTCCCTAAAATTCTGACGTCATGCATATTCCAGAACGGTTGCCATCTTTGTTTCTTCCTCCTGTCTTCTGCAAAAAACATTTCTGTTTGAAAGCATGGACGTAACAAAGTTTTATAGGTCCATGTTGAAAGCACATGAGTCTCTTGTCTTGAAGGATGTAGCCGCCGCCGGTTTTTTTTATGTTGTGATCCCAGCAGGGAGGTGTAATTTCTCTATAATTTGTCATAATCAGTCACAGGAGACATTCTAAATGTGTATGCGTGACACTTAATGACCTTGTTGAGAATGTTCTTCCGTTTAAATGCTTTAATGATACTATGACGAATGAAAAATGGTAAGAAATACAAAAGCAAAATTTGGCAGATACCCAACTCAGGAGTGACTCCGTGATAATGATATAGAATGATATCTCGAATAATGATATAGAATTCGAGGCCTTTTTGGGGGATATTCTTGAATACTCATTCGGTTAAATTTCCTTTTATGTCAATAACAAATGCGAAATAATTATAATTTTTTGAAAAATATTTGACGTTCAGATGGCTCTAATATTAGCAGAAGGGACAAAGGATTCGGACAAACTAAACAGCTTCCATCCAAACATTCACAATAACATATGCACACACGAGAAATTCCATCCTTCTTATTCTGTGGAGAAATACTGAACACCTGCCACATGTGTTCTGTGAATGAACGGGAAAGCTATATTCTTTGGTGATCATGAAGCTATTTTGAAGACTTGAATTAAATTGTTTAGTTTGTCCAATTCCTTTGTCCCTTCTGCTCTGAGTGTGGTTTGAGAAAGGCAATATGTTTGGACAGCCGCAAGCGCCTTCCTAGATTCCTTGACCTGTCTTCGCTTTGTTTTAATTCCAGTATACGAGGTCCTTGGTGCCTGCACAAAGTAAAATGAGTTTCGACAGACAGGCAAATCCGTCAAGTTGTTTGGGATTTTAAGTTTTTAATACACGTTCCTTCTCTTTTGAGCCGATTTTAGGTCTTCCTAAAAGTGACACAGTAGGGCAAACAATTGTTTGGATGACCTCAACCGACCCTCTGAAATGCCCCCAACTCCATTTTTATTCATTCAAATTGACAAGAAAATCACAGCAAAATTATCAATGAAAATGTGAAATACACCTTGAAAAGTAAATTTGATATAATCTTTGGCATTTCACTTCCTTTCAAGTCTTATTTTGTGTAATTTGTGGTTATTTTTTTCATTACGAGCAAAAAAAACTTTTCCCGACAAACCGACCGATTCTAGTGCAATTTTAGTCAATTAAATGTGTAATGGAAAAACAGATGTGCACCATGTATTGAACTGTACAGACTAAACGATAACAAGTCAGTTCCGATTTCAATAACATTACAAAGGAACATTGAATTGACATTCGACTTGATTTTACAGAAATAAATTATACCGTGTATTATCAATAAGGAGCATTTGATGGCATCCTAATATTTTTTTTTTGTCCTAAGAATTCGCAGTGAAATCTCCGAGGGGTTGAGGCTTGTGACGATTACATCCTGTGTCTGGCCATGCCGCCTGCATGTGATCTCCGCCGCGGACCTGAAATAATTTGCCCGTCTTATAACGTTTCTTGAGGTTCTTTCCCCCGACGGGAAAGGTGAAGTTTCGGGTCTAGATTCGAGAGATTTTCTTTCATTCATTGTGGGGGGGGGGGGGTGATATAATGATATATATATATAAAGTGATATACATGTTGAATGGAATTGAACTGAACTGACATATAAGTGCAGTTCGATTAAAAATACAATATAGATTAAATAAAAATATAACTTGTTTCTCAATTAGAACATCTTAGCCAATGTTTTACACAGCATACATCGTGCAGATCAAGGTCAAGTGATACTAAACTCAATATTATTCTCCAGATTATCTTGAAGTCGATCTTAACTTTAACAAACGACTTAGAACCTTTTTCGTAAAGCCGTTGGTAGAGATACGCACGACTCTGCGAACGACAGGTGACACTTTCTCAGATGTCAATTTACAAAGACGCGGGACATCACTGAGTGCACGAAAGGATCACTGGTCGTTCTTATAGTCGTGTGTAGATTTACAAACAGCTTTATGAAACACAACCCCGAACCTCCCCGGTGGCATTAAAGTCATAAAGATGTTAACAAATAGCACAATGTTTTATTACAGCTCATGAGGGAANAAAGTCGAGAGTTCTTTTTCTGGGTTAATCCGAATCCGGCCATAAAATCAAGATTCGTGTATAACTCTTATATGGACAGGTGGACGGATAAACACATTATCTTCCATTGAAAAGCGCCAAATTCTCACACTCTCTACAAAGCGTGAAATCCGAAAATGATAAAAACCCTCTAAAGCCCCGGTCACATAGGACCCCGGAAGCAACACGACTCACCCCGACTCGTTGTTCTGAGGCGGTTACCTGTGAATTAACGAAGAGTCAGAGTGAATCGTGTTGCTGCCGGGGTCCTATGTGACCGGGGCTTTATATGGACAGGTGGACGGATAAACACACTGAATTATCTTCCATTGAAAAGCGCCAAATTCTCACATTATACCGTGAAATCCGAAAATGATAAAACCCTCTTAAACTAAAAAAAAAAAAGGTTGGAAAAATCGCTGGGTTATTTGGGGGTCAAGCATTCCTGATTTCAAACGATAGTAATAGTAAAAAAAGAATTCAGGATATTTTTTTATGTTGATTGAATAGTTCAGCCTGAGAGATTAAACAATCGTTTTAAGCCCCGGTCACATAGGACTCCGGAAGCAACACGATTCACCCCGACTCATTGTTCTGAGGCAGTTAACTGTAAATTAACAAAGAGTCGGGGTGAATCGTGTTGCTTCCGGGGTCCTATGTGACCGGGGCATAAGGATATCACTCTTCTACGATAGTCCTATGGAAGCTTATATGTGCAGCGCGAAGGCGAGTTTGTGCACGTCACCTTCTTACCTTTTCGACTAAAACAAGGCGCCAAGGCGAGTTTGTACAAATCACCTTGAAGTCAAGAAATTCTTGACTTTTCGACCAAAACGAGGCGCCTTATCGAGTTGAACATCTCGTCATTGCGATGCGTGTATAAACTTCCGTAGGCCTGTCGATGTCGTAATGGACACTCACTTTCCAAAAAGAAAACAAATTCGTCCATCAGTTAGGATAAAAATAAGCTGAAATTTCCTGAAAATGTAATCATTTTCGTGCATAATGTGATTTCATTAGTTTCTTCGTCTACCTCTTTTTCATGTCCGTTACGCTAATAGCGAGCGAATGTCTTGATGGAAATCCATTAAATTAAAAATGTATGCCACATATACTATTTGTTACATACGTATTGAATTTCAAAGAATTCCAATGACTAGTTTTTAAGAGATTCAGCTTTTTTTTTTTATATATATAACGGACCTGAAAATTTCGTGGAATTGCCCTTAAATGGAAATATATTGAAAGCGGTTTTGCGAGGTAATGTTGGAATTTCGACATGAATCATTCTGTAGGGCAATCCAGTGAATTTAGAAAAACAAACCTGCATCATTTGACAGTCATGACAGTTGCTTCGATTCCTGTGCATGACCTTTGAATTTCCGAAGTGAAACTAAATGTGCATCACAGATGAAGAATTGTATTAATGACTTGCGCAATCGGCTTACTAAAAGATTCCAATTTATGTACAATTCTCGCCAAGAAACGTAGCTATACGGTATTAATTTCTTAAACCGGTTTGTAACAATGCGTGCTTTTACGGTTGGTCATATCAGAGAGCATGATGGGACATCTTTCTAGTACGGAAGTGATTTCGCTAAGTGTAAACAATGCAAAATCACAAACGTACTAGAAACATATCCCGGCATGCTTAGCGTTTGAAACAACCATAAACGAACGTATTGAACTGCAATACTTTGAATCAACTTTGCATACAATACTTGTTGCCATATGTCGAGCGATGCTCGGGCAAGTTCCAGAATTTTAAGAAAAACATTTGTGCATGAAAGTTTGTTCCCAACGCATAAAATTTGCATCTATTTGTAACCGTTCGATCTCCATTCACATATTGATCATATCGTGCGTAACACACGTCACGAACCATGTCACATACGTCACTTTTCATGGCCTCGTTGGAATATCATGATTCTCCTCTTCCAATGAATGTGTTTGTCACGTAATAAAAATCCCAGCCAATTGCAGATCGGATTATTTCGGCTGTTCGGCTGCACTTCGGGTATTCGGCCGATTGCCAAGAAACCGACGTAGCTCGGCATCAACAATGCAAACGATTAATTATCAATTCGGATGAGTGATTGCTGTGGATATATTCTTTGCTGATGATTCCAAAGTTCACGTGGAACAGTTTGTGATCCATTACAAAGCTTGAATAGCTTTTGCGAATCGGTGACTATGCCCCCTTCTTTTGCCTTTAGTCGGGAGACCATCCTCAAATTTTCCGCTGATTTCGGTTCTTCATCGACCGGAAGTAAATCAGCATCATACTGAATGAATTTCCATCCTTTCCATGTCATATCTGTAATGTTACTGTTTTCATTCATTTACCGGGGGGGGGGGGGGGG
>BQKZ01000973.1:63137-81404 GCA_036244855.1 Temnopleurus reevesii
ATCCAAGGGGTGGGGCTTGGGGGACAGGCATTTCCCTTAAAATTAAGGGGAAATGAGAAATTATTTGAAACTGAGATACGATCCGGTTTTCCCGAAGGATATACCTAATAACCAACCTATTTTAGTTGTGTAAAAACAATCATTAAAAAAAATGCAAACACAGCCCTCTTGTTATTTGATTTTTTTTTAGTAATGAGGTAAATGAACAAGCATATATTCATGACATATTTTTTAATAGAAAAAACTTCAGAATAATTACACCGCCCCCTGGATTGGTTAACCTAATTTTGCTCTTAAAAAATCCACATCTTACTCTAAATTAAGAAAAATCAGGCGAAAAGTTTTCAAATTAACTTGATATTTTATTCATTTATCTCAAGAGGTGTCACATATCACAAATATGATAAAACCATATTATTGTTTTACTCAGACAAGTACATTTGAACGAAACTTGACAAAACGCAATGATCAAAACAAAAATAATAGAATAGGTTTGGATTATAGTAGAAAATTTACTAGATTAATCTGTTTTAGGAGACATCTTTATAACAATTTCAACAGTAGCACATATACCACCAGGGCCAGTTACACGAAATTATCCTAGTTATTCTCTTCTTGCCAAGACGTTTTAACTTCTTGTGCCAACTTCGTAATATAGACACAAACGTCTATGTTGAGAGGGTGGGACAAGGAGATGGAAACGTCTTAGCAAGAAGAGGATAACCAAGACCATTTTGAACAATCAACATTTGCAAAATAAGAATACAATCCCATTTCAACAGCGTTGGATAAAATTTTATAATCTAAGAAATTGTTTTCAAAAGGAATATTCAAAAAAAATTTTTTCTAAACAACAGGGTTTGTTCGTTGAAAAATCTGGAAGAGAAAATCGTATGTTTGCAATCTCAAAATAGGTGATATTAATCTCTTAAACCTTAACAAAATTAAAACATTCTTTTGCTCTTTCGCTGAGTGTGTGGTTCATAATCCTCAGCCCCTGGGTAAAAGTCTCAAATCAGAACATTCTTTTAGTAAAGCCCTCGCACCTGGGGAAAGAGAGCAATACCCCATTTACATTCGCAAGGATTTGTCGTTTTATACAAATGAAAATACTAAACACGATATAAACTATTTCCGTAAAATAAAGTGGGTCATGGACAATAGAGCCATACGCCATGTATTGAACTGTGCGGACATAACAATCACAAGCTGGTTCTGATTTGAATAGCATTACAAAGGAGCATTGAATTGGCGTTTGACTTGATTTTATCGAAATAGTTTATATCATGTTGTCTCATGTGCGTTGCATTAAGAGAATGTAAATGGGGTTTGACGGAAATAAATTGGGCAGAGTCCAACAAACTTCCCCCCAAAACATGGCAAAAATGTAACACTTGCAATAAAAAAAAAAAAAATCCCCAAACTTCCCCCGAAGTAGACGCATAATTCACTGACAAAATACCCAGGTGTTATTGAATAACAAACTGTTGACAAGAGTAAAAAATTGTGGGATCAAATTCTAGTTTCAAGACAAAAACATTTCTGCATAACTTTCCGTGGTCCTCTTCTTTTGCATTTTTTTTAATTTAAGAAGTAATCAGAGCAGTGGAAATATCTTTGTTAATACAGTCACCAGGGAGTTGAGCGTTTTCCCTGCAGTGACACAAGAGGGACAAGAGGCACAAACTGGAAAAAAATTGGAGCAAAATCAGTTTATCTACCGTATTCAGGAGTTATCATTAATCCCTAATGTGAGGATCCTTGAATTGGCAATTTTACTAAGATCTGTGAGCCACAGTAGACAAACCCCAATCACCCTGAGTATTGTTTTTCAAAATATTGTTGGAAACATTAATATTCTAATGTTTGAAATGCATTCTAACTTCATGATAAAAAAATACTATATGTACATGTGTAACTTTTCCAATGAAAAAACCCAATACAAATCTCTGTAAAATTGGCACATGATTGGTGTAACCATATCCCAATTAATAAAAAAAATTAAAGATTGTCAAGTTTTTATCGAAAGAAGAAAATTACAAAATGAATCCAAAATACAAGCAAAGTTGCCAATCCAAGGATCTCCATACCAGCAATTATGGAAAATTTGAAAATCAGTTAAGGATACATTCTAAACCCTGTTATAAAGAGCACTGATGTACATGTAACAAGCTCTTGTTAATACAAGTTTTATTTTCTTTGTCACAACTCTTCGTTTTCTGTTAAATTTTACTTCTGATATACAAAAACTGTGATGACTTTTCAATATAAAATGAAATTTTGCTGGTTTCGAGGACCTTGTTACAATTCTTGAATAGATTATTAAATTCTGCTCAAAGCTTTAGTGTGATGTGATCATACATGTATTCTTCTTCACATACTGACAGCATAATAACCCTCTATTGCAGAACCTTCAGATTTCCAAACATACTTTTGAATAACATCACAATTTATCTCACTCAATCCTGTCAGCTGACAAAAATTTGATCCCATTCACCCGAGAGAAGTCTGATAGATGCTACCAATATGCTCTTTGACACAAGGGGACGTTCACACTACGAATGAAAAGTGATTTGGATCTCGATCTGAACACTGATTTTATTCAGTTACTTTTTGCACTAGAGAGGTGATTCAAATCCTGATTCAGGGCGGTGTTTCATCAAGTCGTTCTTAAAATTATGCATGACTTTAAGAAAGACCGGTGTATGTTAACCAGTGTAATATGCGTAAGCTTCTCGATCATTCGGCGCAAGAAATGGTACCAGTTGTAAAGAGTAAAAAAATGTGGGATCAAATTCTAGTTTCAAGATAAAAACGTTTCTGCATAACTTTCCGTGGTCCTCTTCTTTTGCATTTTTTTTAATTTAAAAAGTAGGCCTAATCATTGCAGTGCAAATATCTTTGTTAATACAGTTACCAATGAGTTGAGAGTTTTTCATGCAGTGACAAAAGAGGCACAAACTGGAAAAAATTGGAGCAAAATCAGTTTATCTATTCAGGAGTTATCATTAATCCCTAATGTGAGGATCCTTGAATTGGCAATTTTACTAAGATCTGTAAGCCACAGTAGACAAACCCCAATCACCCTGAGAATTGTTTTTCAAAATAGTGATGGAAACATTAATATTCATTCTAACTTCATGATAAAAAAAAAATAATATATGTACATATGTAACATTTCCAATGAAAAAAATCAATACAAATCTCTGTAAAATTAGCACAGAATTGGTGTAACCATATCATAATTGATTAAAAAAAATCAAGATTTTCAAGTTTTCTTTGTTAAGAAGAAAATTACGAAATGAAGAGTCCAAAATATTAGCAAACTTGCCAATCCAAGGATCTCCATACCAGCGATTATGGAAAATTTGAAAATGAGTTAAGCATACAGTCTAACCTTGTTATAAGCACTGAATAAACAAGCTCTTGTTAATACAAGTTTTGTTTTCTCTGTCACAACTCTTTGTTTTCTATTAAATTTATCCCCTGATATAGTAAGGTTTCAATATGAGGATGAAATGTTACTGGTCTAAAGGATCTTGTTATAATTCTTGAATAGAGTATAAAATTCTGCTCAAAGCTTTAGTGTGATCATATTCTTCTTCACATACTGACAGCATACCAACCCTCTAATGCAGAACCTTCAGATTTCCAAACATAATTTTGAATAACATCACAATTTATCTCACTCAATCCTGTCAGCTAACAAAAATTTGATCCCATTCACCCGAGAGAAGTCTGGTAGATGCTACCAATATGCTCTTTGACACAAGGGACGTTCACACTACGAATGAAAAGTGATTTGGATCTCGATCTGAACACCGATTTTGTTCAGTCACTTTTTGCACTAGAGAGGTGATTCAAATCACGATTCAGGGCGGTGTTTCATCAAGTCGTTCTTAAAGTTCCGCACGACTTTAAGAAACACTGGTGTATAATAACCATTGTAATAGCGTAAAATACTCGATCATTCAGCACAAGAAATGGTACCAGACCTGTTAATGTCTTTCTTATCTTGGTGAAACACCGCCCAGATTCAGAGTCTATAACTTAAGCGATTGTTGTATCAAAACAATAAGTGCACACATGTATACACGCAGTGGATATCAATTACATCGATGTCCAAATCACCCTACCGCTCGCACTACAATCAACGGAATAATATTTTGGAATAATCACAATCCAAAAATTTGCATATCGATCTGAATCACCAGAAAATCATGTCTACAAGTGTTACGAATTAGGGTGATCCTGACATTGATGTTTGGGCATCGATGTCAGGATCGTTGTAATTTGCTGTAGTGCGAACGCCCCAAATGTTTCTGTGCTAAATTCATTTTGCAGTCAGCCCTGCATGTTGGGCATGAATTTTGAATCCCAACGGCATCATTCTGAAAATGTTACTTTCATTTTCCTGCCCTCAATGGAATTAATATCTCTGGAAAATAATAACACCCCTATATCCAAGGGCAGGTTGGTATTAGAGTTATATTACTCTAGTTCTATTTCAAATCTGTGGCATGGATATTGTATTTCATGAATATTTTCAGTGTATTGTATTCTGTGAAAGTGCTTGGGATGATAGAGTTCAAACTTGCAGCGCACCTAGGAGACTTGGTACACAATAATAAGAATTCAACCATGACTTACAAGATACAGAGAAAACTTTATATAATAAACAAGGGTTTTCACTGTGAGCAGAAGGGAAGAAAGAATGTGGACAGAGTAAACATCTTCCATTGAAGCATTCACAACAGCTAGATGCATAAACAAGAAATTTCCTTCTCTCTTATTCTCTGGATAAATGTCGAACAGATGTTGCACATATTCAGTGAATTAAAAGGGATGCTATATTCCTTTTGTCATCATGAAGCGATTGCAATGGTTTGAAGGAAGTTGTTTACTTTGTCCAAATCCTTTGTCCCTTCTGCTCACAGTGATTATAATATGGAATAATATGTGGCTTGTGCTACATGCACATGTATACAGTGGGTGACTTCAAGTACGATGTTGAACGCTGGTGTTGGTGTTGCAGCCAAACCAACACCAGCCTCAACACCAAAATTGAAGTCTGTCGGTGTTTGGGGTAGACTTCGCAAGATTCTGACGTATTTCCGGTCGTTTCTGTATCACTTCTGTAAACTGACAACGGTGTTGGAGCTCGGTTTACGGACCCGTTTGCTCTCTCAACACCAACACCGAACACCGTACTTGAAGTCACCCAGTGGATAGATACAAATGGCAACAAAACAAACAAAATCTACAACAACGAGTAAACAGTAGAATGGGAAGATTACAAAGAGGTGGGTAAAAAATTGTCTTTGATAATAATATACTCTCAGAAATCTATACAATACCAGCACAACTTTTAAATGAGAATCTGTTTCAAAGGGAACCATTTCATCTTCATCTTGAATATGTACTTATTTTGAAACAGAAAAAAGTGCTTTCTCCGTTGCACTATTATTCACATTTTCATTACGTCTTTCTCTTGGAAAAAAAACAGCAGTGCAACTGTGAAATTTCAATTGACCATATTTTTTTAATCAAATGAAAGATGCCAGTGAGTGGTGCACCTTGAAAATAATTCATAGTATTTTTGTAAAAATAGTTTGTTAAAAACAAGCTCATTAATAATGAACCAATAATATAACATTAACTTCGCCATTTGTACAAGTTTTCCATATACAGTGTACAATGTTGTACTATGTATAATCTTTAAATTCACAAATACATGTAGGCCCTAGCCACAAGAGACTGTTGCATTGAGAAAAGGATATATCCTTACACAGCGACGAGTCCAAGATTGTATTCTAATGAAATTTTTGCAAATGTTAAAGAACACGTATCATGCTAAAGTCACTATGACGGTTCTGCATGCAACTGCAACTGAGAGATGTAAACTGTTCAAAAATATATGCATGAGGTGTATTCAGATATATGAAATCAATGCTTTCATCACAAATAAATGACAGAGAGCATGGTAAATGTCATGATTTCTTTCATTTTTCTTGTTTTGTTATTCACATTCTAATTTTGTATCATGTATATTAATTATGGAACATTTGGTATCTTTGAAACAGTCGGCATCTCTGCCACAGACTGTAGGCTTCGGCCAGGGCAGTGTTTAACCAAATAATTCATGAATTTAGCCACGACTCTAAACAAGACTGGAGTACGTTTATGAGTGTAATATGCACAAGATTCTCAATCATTCAGCACAAGAACTGATACCAGTCATGCATAAAGTCGCTCTTTGAGTCTTTCGTAACTTGGTGAAAAATCGCCCAAGTCATAATTAAATGAATGAAAAGCAAGAGTTGTAATGAGTTGATTATACATAAGTGTCACACCTTACATCATAATTAATGTCCATCATAGATACTGGTTCTAAACAATCTCAGATATACAGTGTTACAGTGATTACAGCAGTTACTAACAATCAGAGTTTCATCTCCAGCACGGATAGCTTGAGATCCATTACTGTCATTTAGGGCTAACACTAATTCTATAACAGAAGACAATGACGTTATCATTTCTGCGCTCTGTCATTTACCCAAATAAACATTTAACATCTTTCATGATAAGTTTATGAGGGTGAAACATTGTGGTTCTGTGCGTCTGTGCATCGCGCCGTGAACCTCCGTACTGCGAATATGCATGGAAGGCGAAGCTGTACATTGGCAGATTTATAAGAGAATTCCCTTGCACAACATGGCAAGTTGCCAATTTGTCTAGAGATTTCATTATCTACAATATATCAAACTTATCAAACTTTTGTTCATAACTTCTGGCTAATTTTCCTTAAACATTTTTACTTTTATTGTTTGTTTTCTAAGTCTGTAGTTTGAGAGTCTCGAGAGTCTGGAGTGTAACTGAGGAAGCTGTCTAAGGGGGTGTTGTTCAAAATCAACTGCAAATCAACTGCAACTTTGCAAATTGTAATTTTGCAAAGTTGTTTGCTCATTTAACAAGATGCGCATGAAACAATAATGTTGATTAGCGTGTTTCAATCAACTAAAACTTGCGATCAATTGCAACTTTTGAGCAATACCCCCTTACACTACTGTCAATCCACAACCTTGCCGCATGATGCTCCCACAATACCTGGAAGTTCAAGACGTGACACATCAACCAACTAGCTTGCTGTTGATACAATCCATCAGTATATTATCTACGTTACTGATCATAAATGTTTCAACAATAGTCTTTAGTCAAGTAAAACTGCCAAGTCAAGGCTGCTTGTAAAGATCACTGGTGCAGTCAAAGATCTTGTTTTCATTGACTTTTCGGAAGTGGTTCCAGTGAAAACTACTATTAAATGTACATGTAGTTTGCACAAAAACGTGTGACAAAGTTCACTTGAGACCTATTCTCATCATCATAATTATGAGGTGCATTTCATAACTAGTTTGGTAAAGTGGATTTGTTGTCATGGTGATGCAAAGAGCTTGTCATGTTCCATACATGACCCCTTGCTCTACCATTTTTTAAGTTTTGGCACTTTCTTTGACAAACAAATCCTTTCAGGTGAGCTTACGTAGGACCAGTTCGCAAGGTGACCACTATTCTTATTAGAAGCAAAGCTGGTTGAAGGCCACCAAAAAATACCTCCAAAGTTGGATTTATAAATTAGTATAGAAGATCGCTTGAAACCACTTTCATTAATGAACAGCATTCACACAGGTCTACCTTCAAACTGGTCTCTTATTTCCATTAAACTAGATTAGCAATGAAAGTGATAACAGGGCCCAACTATCTCCCTGATTAAAGAGGACTGATGTGATCCAGAATAGATACAAGATTGATTGTATCACATCCCATCGTGTGCTTTCTTATATCCAATCTTGATCATGATCGTCTTGATTGCTTTTCAATGTGCTGACCTCTCGACTCTTACTGATAAAGAAGTTCCTAAGGACCTTGAAATCGCTTGATCACTTTCCAATACATTCAACATTCCCCTTTAGTACACAGAGGGGGTGTTGATTGTGAAGAGGTGATCACTTTCCAATGCATTGGACCTTCCCTTCTATCTGACAAAGAGGGCGGTGTTGGCCTTGATGAGGTTGATCACTTGCCGATGCGTTGAACCATCCACTCCTGCTGACATAGAGGGCAGCGGTTATTTTGCTTCACCCAGAGCGACATGCAGCAGTTATGAAAGGAATGATTGCACTCTCCCCATACGACTAGATAAAAAATGGATTAGAGAAAAAAAATATGATAAAATAATCTTGAGGGAGAAAGAGAGAGTGAGGGGTGGGGACGCTTATCTGCCATTCTACATGATTAACTATGAACACACCTACTTTAACAAATATTTGACAAGGCTAACATGACAACAAATTGAGAATAAGAGAAAACTAAGAGAATACTAAGTAAATATATCAAGATTCAAGAATATGAATAGTAATGATGGGAAGAAAAGATCTTGTGATATCATATAAGTTGATAAAGACAGTAGAATGTTAAAGGAAAACACAATTCATTGAAATGAAATGTATCCTGTGCATTTAACATTCATAAAAAAAAAACATTAATGTGCAGATCAAAATGAATCTCATTTGAAGTATGGATATGTACATGTACAAACTATAAATATCAGCACAATTAGAGAAAGTACAATCACAATGCCTAAAATAAAAAAAAAATACACCTGTAGATGGTGACATTTCACTTCAAACATAATCCCCTCAGATTTAAAATAAAGATTTACATTTACTCCTTAGTGAAGTACAAATATTTGAGACAAAAAGTTTATAAATTTTTAGTAGATGGTATCAGATTTTTGCTTTCATGAAATACGAAGGATTACGGAATAACAGAAACATGCATAAGCAGGAATTTAGGGAAAATTATCTTATCTGTCATAAAAAAAAAACAAGATAAAATCATTCAAGTATATACATTGCAATCTTAGATTTGCTCAAAATGCTAAATGTGGTAACAAAATTTCAAACCCTAATTTCAAAATTTCAAAATCTGAAATTTTAAAATCTGCTCACATACTTTAAGACAAACTGACGATTTTTTTGTATCATGTTGCCAATGACTGGACGCTATTCCAAAAATCTGTGAATCTTTACAGCCAATTGAAATGAACTTTTTTTAGGGATTTGTAAACAAGTATTTCCATCAAATTAGTTCTCAGCCAAAATAAAGGGAGTCAAACAAACCTAATGTTTAAAATGATGCCCATCCAAGGATGAAATTTGTCATGTTTAGATTACATGCAGGTATCGAGATTTAACCAAATACATGTAAAGGCACAAATACTACATGTACTTCAATCCACATGAAAAAATTCTGATTCAGCAAATCACTTAGACTAGGATGTTACAAATACACAGCAGTTTCTTTCTTTTTCTTTTTTTCTTGTTGATTTTAATCTTTTTCCTTTGATGCTACATAGTTCCATCTAGTTTGCAAGCACATACCCTAGACTTTCGGTGTGTGAATGCACAGATCATGATACAGGGTATGCATATTGTGTGACTACATCACACACATACAGCATTGCTCTACCCATGCAGACACACAATGCATACCGTGTATCACTCTCTGTGTGTGCGCACAACGAAACCCAAGGGTCTGTTCTGGCAGACTAAGTTCCATCCATAACTAGTTTGATCATAACGATCTACACTCATGCTAGCCAGAGAGCTCCATAACATAATATAATTATTAATATATTTTACACGCCGAATGTTTTAACTTTACATCCTCTCCCTTACAAAAAGAATATGATGCTTTCAAGATGGGGTGGACTTCCTTATTGTTGGTCTTAATTTATGTCTAAGAATACATGTATAAGGGATTTGACGGCAATGTTGCTAATGCTAGAAATGCGATTGCTTGTGAAACAACTGCAAACATTAATCAGTTGCAAATTGAGAAATGCATTTCAAACTATGCATGGTCCGCAATCCTAACATAAACCCGACACAGTAGTGGTTATGACTGACACCTGCCGATGAACCACAACTTGCAATTGATCACAACATTCTGGGAACACCCCCTACATTTAAGAAAGCTAACCAAGACTGAAGAGTACTTTGTGTCTGGCGCATTATGACCTACCAGTATGTTGTGTAAAATGAATGACTAGTCCATATTAAAAGTGGCCGTATAGTTTTCAAGAAATGTTGCATTATTCCCAAGTTTATGTGTATCTAATAAAATTTGCATGTGTACTGAGAGCATTTAAATTATATAATAATAATAATAAACACGAAGGAGAAGAATTGAGAGTTTGAGATTGCTGTACTTACCGACACATTCTTCTTGCTTGTTTTCTGTTTGGCATCTTAGACAGGCATCTGAAGTTAACAAACATGAATAAACATTATTTGGTGCACCGTGGCCTCCAACTTATCATTTTTATAATTTTTTTGTTTTTACTTTTCACTCTAAGAGGAATCTAAATAAATATGTGAAATAGAACTTTTGATAATAGTATTTTTTTTATTCTTTTTTTTATAATTGTTTGTTTTCAATCACTTCTAATTGTATTTTGTTGAATAAATAATATTTCTAAACAACTAATTTATAATGCTATTTAAAAAACAAGTGAAACGCCGCCTGGCAGTCTCGCCTGCATTGCGCGATTTGTAAATTATAGCAATATGCTTTTGACATATTTCTATAAAGATGATTCAAGTTTGATGAGAATTGGGCAAGGGATTTGGAAATAAGAGCCAAGGTTAAGTTTTCAGGTTAAGATTTCGGAAACTTGACCTAATATGACCTTTGACCTCGATCATGACCCGAGAAGTNATGGAGTAAGAAATAAAGTTTGTATTTTTGTGATCAACATAACTCATAAGTCCTGGTTATATTGTTGAGGAAATCATGTCTTAGGGGTGAAAAGTAACAGTTTATAAATAAAAATACATAACGTTTATTCAGCGCTTAATAAGGATATTTCTAAGTGCATTTATTGATATTTATTTAATGGATATTAATTGTGCACTACAGCATCAGTTGCCAATTTGTCTAAATATTAAAACATTCATAACATTTCATATTTCAATTTTATGCAAACATTTTTTGTGCTGTTCATCAGATTTTCTTGCTACAGATGAAAAATAATATATTTTTATTAGACCATTTTATGACTGTCAACTTTCCCATAGACTAGTCTAATGTTTACTTTCTGACCATTATCAATCATTAATGTTGTTTAATATTGTTGGCATGCTTCAACTCAAGTTCAACTTTAAAAAAAATCTATAATGACTTATCAAACACAAGCCTATATAACCTACCCATGACTTGAACCCTACATATTGCACAAGTATCACATTCTACATCCCAACTCCACATCGCCACAATATTCCATTTCTTCAAAGAGAAAAGTCTCTGATCTCCTCCAGTCTTCGCATTTGATCCCGTCCCAGCTGCTCCAGCGCCTGACGACATCCCACCCGGAGAGTTCCCGCTGCCGACCACTTCCGGATTCGTAGCTTGCGACATCGTACTCGTCTTTGTCACCGACATTTTGGAGTTGAATTTTTAAACTTCCACAATATCAAATATTATGATCCGTCCGTAGTTTATGATGGATGAGAGACACACAATAGAGATACTATATTCCACTCTACTAATAAATTGATACAAAAAAGGAATTTCATGGACAATGCAAAGTCATAATAAAAGATAGTCTTTTCAACGTTAATCAAATATCAACAATAGAGGGCGTGCTCAATTTTGTGTTGCCAATTTTTCAAAAATTGTAAGGCATAAAGCCCAATATAACGAGATTAGATTAAAAAAAATCCTTTTTTAAAGAATTTAAAACATTTTAATAAATATAATAGATATTATATAATTATTATTATTATAATCCATATATTTTAAAATTAATCAATACCAAAATTATTATTATAATCTTTATTGATTTCGGAATCTTCCAAAACCTGTTGCTTGACAACCTCAAACCGAAGTAGCAGCAGACACCCTCGACACTTTGACAACAAAACATCGAATTTTATAGCTATTCGTTGATTGATTTTATCTAAAACCTAATCAGAAATTTGAGTGGAATATGGTAAGTTCATAGATATACTTCAAATAGTTCTTTGAAGTATTATTTATAATGAAATTATTGACCTGATTTTGGTTTCCGAGTTCAGCAAACGAGAGTCAAGCGCCACGGACCTCCGTGGAAGCTTTACCCGGCGGTGTCGGCAGTGCCAGGTGCACCAGTGCCACTGGGACGATCAACCAGCTCTTCCACACGCTGCATGCACAGACAAGTCAATAACAAGAATATTTTCAAACAAGAAACTCAAGCAACTTTAGGCCTCACAGTTTAGTGACACCACGAAAATTGTGCTTTGGTGAATCTTGCAATTGCATTAGCCTAGCCCGGCGTAGGTCTATTAATTATTGCCGGCATCATTATGAGAATAAATGTATAACGGTTAACATTACGTTAGATTTTAACGTAGATTTAAAAAACCTGAGTTGGACTTCTGTAGTTTTTCGGCCTAGGTCTGAGGGCCTGAAAAAAAATGCATGAAGTTAATAAATATCTTTGAAATTCTATTAAATTTTATGTTATCACAATACTAATAGGAAAGAGAACGTATGAGAAAGATCTTTGCATATGAAAGAGAATGTATGAGAAATATCTTTGCAAAGTCTTACCAAGAACATGTCAATGTCATTTTCAATTAAATATAGAACCCTCTCATTTTTGCCATCCAAAAGATTTGACCAAAGCACAGAAGGCCATACCATATGAGCTGAGCATGTGCAATAGTCAATATACCTGCCTTTACAGTTCAAATCAGGTAAATGGTTGCATCGCATGCCCGTTATACTAAATTGTAAACAAAATCAGCTAATACCTGCTTACTTTCTTCGTGTCTTTACCACTATTTTGCAGGCAAGTTCAGCACAGGATGGTCGCTATTCTTTCATCGCTGAGTGGTATGATGCAAATGCTGCCATCAAGAGACGATATCAGTTCCTCTTCTATCCCAAGGATAATACTATTGAAATGGTAAGTGATTTTAAGCCCCAGTCACATAGAAGCCCGGAAGCAATACGATTCATCACGACTCTCTATTTGGAGGTAGTTAACTGTAAACTGAGTAAAGAGTTGTGTGCGATGGTGTAGATTTGTATATGGCTGGGGCCGTAGGCTCATGGAGAAGACTTCTTTTTGCAATATCGATCAGATTGGAAAAAAGGAAGTAGTGGATTAAAATAGCTAATCAACACATAAATATTTGTACATTCTAATCTCTAACAAAAAAATTACAGTGCAAGTCACATCACTATAAAACTCAGTTTTCTGAGAGACTCATATCCAACTTACAATTTTCTACTTTTCAGTGGGTTCCTCCATTTCCACAAACATATAATTTTATTACAAAAAACATATTCGATATTCTATGTACAATGATATATGAATGTGTTGATTATGTTATGAATTTCTTTTGTACATTCCCTTGATTTTTTGTGTAAAATACCATATATGATTCATATGGAGATGACAATAAAACTTGAATCAAAATGAATTGTGCTGTATTTATAATACAGTGAAACCTCTTTATAACGAGGTCCTTGGGACCATGAAAATTACCTTGTTATATCAGGTTCCTCACTATATCAGGGTAATAGAACAAAGAACTATAAAGAGCTGGGACCAATAAAATCACCTTGTTATAACAGGTATCTTGCTATATCCGACCTCTTTATAATGAGGTTGCACTATAGTAATAATGTATCTTGAAATTGGACATTTTGATCATTTCTTTTTCAGTACGACCTGAAGAACAGAAGGATGTTCCTAAAGAGATCAGCTTGTGATTCTATTCACATGGAAGACCTCTATGTTGGAAGTACAATCAATGTTCATGCACGCCAGCTCAACCTTGTTGAATATTCAGACGAATTCACAAAGAGAGCTCTGACGGATGTCAAAGAAAAGTGAGTTGAGATCAAATTTTAAAATGTAAAGATGAGACTTAAAATACTCTACAGTCGAACCTGCTTTAGCGACCACTTAGAAAGCAATTTAAATGTAAATGAGCCTGTCTATGGAGACCACCTGCTGTTAAAGTTTGCATTTTCTGTCACTCTCAGGTGGTCTTTATAGACAGGTTTGACTGTAATTGGTGTTGTGTGTAGTATTCTGATGGTTCAAACATAGTTAATGTGCCCAAGACACCATATTAATGAAAAGTTTGCTAACAGTAAAATGATGTACCGTGATATGCTCTATCTTCAGTGAATAATTATCCTAGTATCACATCACAATTTGCTATGCATTTTAGCAGAATTACTCTACAAAGAATGTTGTGTTTAGCATCTTTTTCACCTAGAAGTGTACAGTAAAGTGTTGAAAATGTTTCCTCTCATAAATATGAAAAGTAAAATTATTCCCTGAGATTTCCTTCTCATTCAGACAAAAACCTTCTCTTAGATAATGAAGAGGAGCTTTTTGCATTGCTCTCCTACCACTCTCCTGAAAACTTCTAGAAGAGTTTTTGCATTGCTTCCCTCAAGATTTTAAGAATTTAGTCCCTGACATAATGGCAGCTTTACAGCTGAATGATGTTTGGTGATATATGATAATTGATGAATAAAACTATACAGTAAATTCATGCTAAATTGAAATCATTATTAAGTATAATCAGGAATTGGAATTGAATAAGAAATTTGATAAAGCAATTGAAACAAACAATTATTTACAAAGTCTTATATCTAATTAGATCCTTTTGTATCGAAATTGTTATTTATCTCATTTCTGTTGATATGTTATTCTTTCTCCTTTTCAGGTCCTTAGCTATGATCAAACCAGATGCTGTTTCCAAATTTGGTATGTATATTTCATTTCATTTCATTTTATTTCTATAAAACAGAACTCGATAGTGGAGACAACAGGGAAGGCAATAAAGCCTTTTTATAAAGTTGCCACCTTGATAGATATGGGATAAGATCTAGATTGTTCTTGCATTGCAAACTTAGGAGATAATACATTTAGTGTTAACATCATAAACTTGGATACTCAAAAGCAAGTTGAAATAAGAAACAGACATCAACAACTCTATCAGATGTAAATGGTCATATCTAGCTTGCCTCACTTTTTAAAGACTATTTAATAATAATAGGTCCATTTATATAGCGCAATCACTATATGCATATACTCTACTGCGCTTGATACTACATGTAGGTACCATATTGTTACCCTGGCTATAACTGCCGGGCAAGCCAGTTAGGTGCTCAAGCATTCCAAGGAATAAATTCCTGCCAGGTATCCATTTTTCACCTGGGTTGAGTGCAGCACAGTGTGGATGAATTTCTTTCTGATGGAAATTAACGCCATGGGTAGGACTCGAACCGCGGACTTCTGCCTGAAAGGCGAAAGTCAGAACCACTACACCATTACGCTTCCACACACCACAATGCCTACAAAGACTGATTGAAGATGTGAGATTTGACAACTTTCATCCACAAGTTCCTGATGTTTTCCAGCTATTTTCTCACAATTTTAAACAAATCTTTCTTTTAGCATGGCTGCCGTTTGATTTTCATGGATTTATCACTTTACACATGTGAGCAGCCTGTTTTCACTCTTTTTGTAAACATAGTGTAAAATGAATTGAACAAAACTTACACAGAATCATCAGAACAATGATTAAAAGTAAATGACAAACATCTTTCCAGAAAAATATATCATCACAGAGAAATTACATATTTTTTGGTTGGTTTAGCTCTCAATTTTCAATTTCTATTTCTTTTTGATGAAACAGGTGCCATCTTTGATATGATTTATAAGAATGATTTCTGGGTGACCAACATGAAGATGACTCGCTTACCGAGGGCAGCGGCTGAAGAGTTCTACGCCGAGCATGTAGGGAAACCATTCTATAAGTAAGTCTCAGTGTCAGATTTATTGGGGAAGTTCCAGCAAAATTAAAATTGATCGCAAATCAGCTGCAAATGAGTTGGCGCATTCCAATGAATTCTATGGACAGCCAAAACAATCATCATCAAAAAGAGCGCTTTGTAGAAAGGTTTTGATTATAACCATTGTCTCGGTATGTGGCGTATTGTCCCTTAAGACCCACAGACAGCTCAACAGCTTAAGTAACGCTCGTAACAATGATGTTTCTATTTCAGTAACCCGGGCCCCGTTACATAAAGTTTTGCTATTAATCGCTATTTGATTTTGCGATCGATTGCACACTTAGTACATGATTTGCCATAGACTTGCGATTGATATCAATCGCTATCAGATTAGCAATTAATCGCAGACCTTTATGTTACGGGGCCCTGGTGCATTTCATGTCAAATGGACCCTTCATAACAACAGTGCTGAAGCAAAATATTGTTTCAGAATCGTACTAACCTAGAACCTACAGAAACTCTACAGCTCAAGTAACGCTCATACTTCTTGGACCTACAAATAATGTCACAGCTAGAAGTGAGGCTCATATTGATAAATGCTTCTGTTTCAGTAACCTGGTGCATTTCATGTGAAGTTATTGTTATCCTATCATATCAATTGATTTAATGTATAATCATTGTACCAGTGAGTGGTATGCTTTATACCTTGGACCTTCAGATAGTGCCACAGCTTGTATGAGTAACGCTCATACATGTAACTATACATGTTTCTGTTTCAGTAACTTGGTGCATTTCATGCTGAGTGGACCTATATTAGCAATGGATTTGATGTCTAATAATTGAATAAACATGCTGTCCTAGGACCTACAGATGGATACAAAACTTGAATAACGCTCATAACTATACATGTTTCTGTTTCAGTAACCTGGTGCATTTCATGTCGAGTGGACCCATAATAGCGATGGAGTTGATGGCCAATCATTGTATCAGCGAGTGGCGTACTCTCCTAGGACCGACAGACAGTGCTACAGCTCGAAATGATGCCCCACGTAGCATCAGAGCTTGCTTTGGTACAGGTATGTCATTCACTAGGATTGTTTTTTATTAGGAGATTGATCTTTTTGAAACATCATTGTACACAAGTCTATGAGCATCATACTGAGTGAAAATTTTTGCGAATTCATGTTTGTGAAATCGGCGACAATTTTGTTTAAATTTCAACTTATACAGTAATTCATTATTCATAAATATCAGCATAAGGGATGTTGCTAGAAAGTTGCAACCAATTGCAAGGTACAGTTGTTCAACCCACGTTAATCTCTGTTTCGTACATTTTGGTAGAAGCACAGGCCTTTAACAGGAAAATGCCACTATCACTAATTTGCATTGATTTGCAGTTGATTGCAGCTTTTCAGCAACACTCCCTCAGTATTTCATGTTTGAAAAAGTTTTAGATTGTGCTATCAACTTAAAAAACATTATGATCTTGTTTTTTTTTAAATTGTTAAATCAAGCTGTCTTACCTATGTTATTATATTCAGATTGATGAAAAAAACAAGAAAGAATGCAAATAGGCACCATCAAGATATCTATGAAAATTTAATAAAGTGTCCACAGATGCACAGTGTGTCTATGTAGATCATATTTTTGAGTTTAGCTTTTTTAAGAGCACTAAACGTTGATTTTGAAGCCTAACATTTGAACATGTGAGCTAGTCTTCGTACCAGTTGTACCAGTTATCATGGAAAATTTTTAATTTGTAATATTCAATGTTTTTAAAACAAAACACCTTTATTTTCATGGCATGTTTAGGTGAGTTGGTTTTGTGTATACTTCTGACCAGCAAATTATTATTTAGGGTCTCAAATACCCCTTAAATGAAAAGAATATCATACAATGCCTTTAACAGGAGAGTTGACTCTAAGTGTGTCTGAAAGATAGCGTCTATTCAATATTGTTGCCAATTTGTCCGTTATCTACAGATAATACAAGGAAAGCTTGCCATGGGTCAGACTCTGTGGGATCGTCAAACAGAGAAACAAACTTCTTCTTTGGACCTTCAGCCAGGATGCCCAACACAGCCAAGTTTGGAAGCTGTACATGCTGCATCATCAAGCCTTCCATCGTCAAACAAGGTATGGATAGAGAGAATGAAACTTCACTGTTAGTAGACTGGACAGAGGATTTAAAACAAAGTAAACAACTTCATTCCGACATTCACTATAGCTTGGAACACACCAAAGAAAGTAGCTTCACTATTCATTGTGCAATGCCTGTTTGACATATTTCAGCAGAATAACAGGGAGGAAATCATAACGCTATTATGATTGCTTGAATGACGTTGTTTACTTTGTCCAAAAACCTTTTGTCCCTTCTGCTCACGGTCCTTGCCCCCCCCCC
>BQKZ01000973.1:81775-119263 GCA_036244855.1 Temnopleurus reevesii
CCCCCTTCCGCTTACCAGGGGGGCTGGCGCCCCCCTAGCCCCCCCCCCCCCCCCCCCCCCCCCCCCCCCCCCTGGTGGTGTTGTTACTGCTGTTACTTGATTAATAATGTAAATTTGTTATATTCCTGCCGACAGGTAGAGCTGGTAAGATTATGATTGCTATCTGCGACGGTGGTTTTAATGTGACAGCCATTGAGATGTTTCAAATGACTCGCGCCCCCCATGGTGGTGTTGTTACTGCTGTTGCATCTAATGTCATTTTGCTACTTTTCTGTTGATAGGTAGAGCTGGTGAGATCATGACTGCTATCTGCGACGGTGGTTTCAACGTGACGGCCATCGAGATGTTTCACATGGAGAAAGCAAATGCAGAAGAGTTCTTTGAAGTCTATAAGGGAGTCGTTGCAGAGTACATGGTAAGCTGGTGTGCTAATAAATGATGATTTCTTTTAAAGTGCATAAGTCCGTCAATAATGATGCTCATGGCGCTGTACATCAAACAGATTTATTATAACAGTAATTGTACTATAATTTGGATACAACAATGGATTTAGATTTAGAATGTGAGTGGTGTTTCATCAAATTATGAAAGACTTTGAGAATGACTTTTGGTATCAATTCATGTAATAAGTATTTGTAAGATTATCAATCATTTAGCTCAAGAACGGATACCATTTGTTCTATAAGAAGTTCTTAAAGTTTTTCTTATCTTGATGAAACACCACCCAGGACTGTGAATTGATTGTTAGACCAAATTGAGATTACACTGACCAGTATCAGTTACAACTTTTTTGACTGTTTTTTGTTTTCTATTCATTTGAAGGGTAATTCCATAATCTATAATTTTCATCTGTACCCATAATGATGAATAAGTAATCATATGTTCTCATGCAGTGCCTAAACTTTATCAGAAGTCCCAATGTGCTCTATACAATGTAGCATAATTACCCTGCGTTTAGCAGTGCAGCTGTAAGCACCATGATGTGTTTCAAGGAATAGAATCCTGCCAGGTATTCATTCACCTCACCTGGGTCATAAATGTCACGAATGAGACTCAGAAAGGCGAGAGTCAGAACAACTTCGTCACAATGCTTTCACACTTGGGCATTTTCTGAAATAAGCTTTTGGGTTACTAAATCCAAGTGCTCAAACGATAATTAGGTACACATCTGATTTCTAAAAAAATGTTTAATCTCGACATCAACTACCTCACAGGACATGGTAACTGAGCTCACATCAGGGCCATGCTTTGCTCTCGAGATCGAAGGCGATGAGAACATCCAGGCGTCATTCCGAGAGTTTGTAGGACCAGCCGATCCCGAGATTGCCCGGCAGCTGCGACCACGCACCCTCAGGGCCAAGTTTGGCAAGGACAAGGTACATAACGCTGTCCATTGCACGGATCTACCCGAGGACGGATTACTGGAAGTGGAGTATTTCTTCAAGATTCTATCCGATTGAACTCTTATATGAATTAATTCTTGTTAAAGTGGAACCTTGTTATAACGAGGTTGAATATAACAAGATTCCTAATATAGTGAGGTGATTTTTATGGTCTAAACTTTTTGTATTCTTTTGTTTCTCTACCCTGATATAACAAGATGCCTGATGTGACAAGGTTATTTTGAAATTCCCGAGGAACTTGTTGTATAAAGGTTCCACTGTCCTCTGAAAGTTAATGTATTTTAGGCTAGCATTGAAGTAAGCTATCTTAAATCATCGTACCAGGCTTATCTTGAATGGATTTATCTACTGTCAACTTAATAGATTGATTGAATTAAGGAAACAAATTATACAGAAATGGGCTGACTTTTGATTACTCAACTCGCCTAGCTAGTATGGTTAGTTCAAGATAAATCCACCTGAGAAAAGGTACCCGTTTTCCTTTCCGTCCAAATCTTTGTAGCCGCTTGTGCCTGATGATGGCAATTGGATTAACAGATTTAGGGGGTATTGCTCAAAATCAACTGCAGATCAACTGCAACTTTACAAATTGTAACGCGCACTTTCATTTGTGCACGATATGCGCATTTAACAAGACGCGCATGAGACAATGCTTTTGATTGGCGCGTTCCGATCAACTGCAACTTGCGATCAATTGCAACTTTTGAGCAACACCCCCTAAGACTAGAAAGGTGCAAAACCAGGCTCTGTGAAATACTGAACCAAATTCAACTGTGCCTCTCGCCATCAAGGGAGTCAAGGGAGCTTTGCAAGACATTCTAGAGTGCTTATATCATTACCCTTCTTCTTTCTTACATGACAGGAAAGGCAGATGGACACATTTTTAAAGTGGAGATGCCAACTGATCCAGAATATGCACGAGGTGTATTTTCATATCAATTCAAGGCTCTCTCTACAAGTGAATGGCTGAGAGCATGATTCTTAATGTTATGTTCACTCTCAATTGTGTTCTGCTGTTTAGCGATTGTCTTTTCAAATTTTGACCTCATGCATATTCCGGAACAGTTGGCATATGTGTTAGAGATACTTTGGTATGTCTCAAAGGGACTTCATTTGGTTCATGATGCAGATGTTCTACCATTTCATCACATATCTTAAACAACATGCCATTTAGATTTTGTCCAAAATGCCTTCTCAACTTTCAACAATAATGCAATACAAGGCATCTTGGTGAGTTTGTCAAAGTTGCCTTCTATGCACTTTTAAGCTTCCATATCAAATGCAGCACTGTCGACATCTCAGCACAATATGAAGGTCAAATTGGCATTCACACTTTACCTTTCTATATAGTACTTTTCAAATTAGGAAATATGCATTTTCTACCAATAATTGCATTTTCCATGGTGTTATTAATTAAACATTGTCATGGATGTTTAATTTATGTCTTTGATATGTGTATATAGGGTATTTATATGAATATATGAATTAACAAATATAAATTGTTCTCAAGAATGATGATATAAACTTGAAGTTTCTCAAGAACGCCAATTATTGGAGATCTGAAATGTTATGGGGAAGAAAAAATGTGCATTTATGTATTTGACTTCAATTCTAAATCTGATTGTTATGTAGGAGAATTCAATTCAATAAAATACAGTCTGACATTAAATCATATTTATCAATCAGCACATGTATTGCAAAGCTAACAAATGAAAGATTATATCTGACTTTCTCCCATTTTATTTATTACTTTTTTTCAGGCAGACGATTCCGACCATTCACAATGAATTTTGCTAATTTTATTTCACAATTCTCTGAACTTTAATTTTATTGTATTTTATTTAATTGTTTTCAGCATGAGGGAATTCTTCATACCGTAGTCTTTTGGAATTTTCCAGAATAACCATTTTGCACCTAATATCATATCAGAAAGGCTATGAAGATGGAAATTCCTTGTACTGAACAGATTACCAACATTTTGCAGATAGTAAATTTTTTTTTTCAAACGATAGTGTATAGGATGAAAATTATACTCATTTCATAGGGGTTTTGAGATGTAAATATTTCTGTATATTTGACATTGCTGTCTTATTCCAATTGTACACTTTGTGAATAAATATTTTCATAATATCTGAATCAATTGTGCAAACCTTTGTTCTATTTTCTTATGCAAAGCTGCCAATCATTGACATATTGACATGTATTATACAAAATCTCCCAAGCTCATATAGATCTCCACATCTATACGAATATGGCGTTCTAAATTATTTTGCCTCTCTATCTTGGAATCTTGACTTATGGTGCACATTCCAGTACATACGACATCATGGCTTTCCTGGCTATAAAATTCTGACGTCATTCATTATTTTAGATGATGGGGAGTTTTTAGTTTGCCTACAAGGTCTTTGTTGTGATGTTGTGATGTAAACAAGTCATTAATTGATTCATGATTGCTCACATATAAAGAGGTAATAATATTGCAAATCTGAGAAGGTTTAAAATGATGTTTATATCCAGAAGTGCATACCGGAATAGATTTTTCAAATACGAATCGCTTTTTGTCAGTATTGGCAAGTGATATTGCTTTTCTATGCAATAGGGAGAATTGTTCTACTTCTCAGATAAATGACTTGAGAAAAGGTTGGTTGTTCTGAATGAGAACAAATTTGGTAGAGCTGCTTGGCTACCTACAGTTGAAATATCATCGTCATCATCATCGTCATTACCCCCATTATCGTCGTCATCATCATCACCATCATCATCATTATCATCACCACCCCCATAATCATCATCATCATCATCACCATCACCACCATCATCAATCATCATCACCCCCATAACTGTCATCATTATCACCCCCATAATCATCATCATCATCATCACCCCTATAATTATCATCATCACCATTACCATCACCCCAATAATCATCAACAGTGTTGTCATGACACCGTCATTATCAGCATCAAGGTTGTAGAGATGGAATGATTGATAAGAGAATGAAGAATGGGTGTGGGGATCAGGGAAAGGAAGAATGAGGATGATATAAGAGGTAATAATTTAGCATTTCGACTGTCAGCACCATCATCAACACTAAAATCACCATCACTGTTATCATCTTCCCCATCATCACCCATCATCAGCATCGCCATCTTCATCATCAATATTGTTATCATAAACATCAATGTTGCCACCATTGCCATGACACCCATTTCATACATCAAGAAAATGAGAGACATTTTATTTCTTTCCTTGATTTTTAATAATACAAGGCAACCATCGAATAATACATATGGCCTCCATACTCTTTGTTAGATCTCAACATATACAAAGCTTAAAACAGCTACATAATCAAAATAGAGAGCATACAATCAATCTAGCAATTATAGATATCTTCAAAAATGATCAAATCTATCAAAAATATTCTGATATAAATGTTTGGCCCTAACAATCAATGGAAGACAATGATTGATCAAAACTGGTAAACTATCAATATTTACAACAAATGTACACGTATGTACACAGACTATCATAAAAAAACCAAGAAATTTCGTTATAATGCACCAGACAAGTTATATATATACTCGTAATACTAAAAGCATTTATTCATAATTCAAAATTAATACTTTCACTTCAAATGGCGAACACAGATACAGGAATATATTTTACAAAGCAATTTGTGTGAACCAAGTTAAGTCTTAAGAGTTGTATAATGTAAAATCCTACTTTTTACATGCGAGCACTTTAGCACATTGATTCCAATCAAAATGTTCTGCGAGTCTGTTATATGACATATTATATGACACAATACCGGTACCTTATGTGATTGATATATTTTTAGAAAGAAAGTACTTGAGTCCTAGAGAATTACACAATTAATTCCGTTGTAAATTAGAGTTGTAGAAGAGTTTTTTTTAGGGTTAAAGCAGAAAACACATTTTGCCAATTGACACATCACGTAGCATCAAAATAGAATATTGACAATGAACTCTTTAAGTAAATCTATCAAGAGACCAACATATGATTAAAGAAAAACAAGCAACAGAAAGATATGAAAGATTTTTTTTGTTAGATCTTTACACATGAATTTATAATCCATTAAAATCCATTTGGCAATAAGAAAGACTGCCAACATGAACCTGAGTGAAATAGATGCAATGGAAAGAAGTTTAGCAAAAACATATAATATGATTAAGTTTATAATTAATTTCACTATCAATTCTGAACAATACAGTCCAAATATAGAAATTAACCTCAAATCATTCATGTTTACCACCCTAGCTATCCTGTTTTCAGAAGTATGAACACATGAGCACCAGTTTCAGGACTAAAGTTTTGGAACTATTTTCTTAGAGTTACTACTGTGTGCTTGTTTCTAAAGCCCTTTTATAATTGCTAATGTGACAGCTTGCAACTGCAACAAAAATTATTAAAAAGCACCATCAACTTCAAAATCAATTGTGAAAGCCCCTTAAAGTTCATGTATCTGGATGATAGGTTATCGGTAAAGTTTCTTTTATGTTGCTATCTCTTCAGAATTTTGTCAACTTATTGAGAAAACTTAGAAAGTATTGTTTCATGGTGAAAGATTGTACAAATCTTGATATATATGTATATATGTATGATCATAATGGTTATAAAGATGATTTTTGTACTGTTTTTAATCATTACTTTAATCAATATCTAAAATAAAAAAGAAAGGAACAAGAAAATATTCAGTTATCTTCGTTAACATTATTATTATGCTATGGTATTTCTTGAATTGTTTGAATGATTATTTTCACACAAATACTGTTTGATAAAGCTACATCTTCATACAAAAACAAAATATGGCATTCAAAAGTACAAGACAAAATGAAAATGGTCGCTTTCAGCTAGCAAATAAGAAGAAATACACAAAACTTCATTAGAGAATTATAGTTTACACACATTCACTTACAATAAATAAGAGTAACAAGCCTAGAAAAAAGACAGATTTGAAAATTAAAAATTTGATGACTCATTACACACTACCCTACAATAAATTAATATGTAACCCTATACTACAAGATACGACATACGCAATATTACAATGTGATCAAATGCTAAAAATATGGATACTAAAACGATAAAGAGCAATTCCTAAAAAATTGAGGAAATTACATGCCATTTTGAGCAACATTTTTGTCTGTTATACCTCAGTGATAGAATGTCATCGACCAGAAAAAAACTAATAATGTTGTATGAAGGAAGTGCTAACATATGGGAAAGAAGAAAATGTAGACCAGGAAAAACCTCATAAAAACCTCATCAGGGCAGTGTCTTATTAAGTTAAGAATAACTTTAAGAAAGACTGGAGTGTGTTATCGGGCATTATACTCATAAAATTCTCAATCATTCGCACAAGAACTGATACTGTACCAATCCATTCATTCTTGAAGTCATTCTCAAAATCATATGTAACTTGGTGAAACACTGCCCAGATTTACTCATACATCAACATCAAGTGTAGCACCCTTTAATACACAATGTTGTACAATTGTTGCATCTCTTTCACTAGCTCTTTCTGCAGCACCATTTATCAAAGAAACCTGAATATTGTTTTTATTTTACTATGTTATACATTTAGCAATGAAAACTACAGTCTCATTTCACAAAGGTTTTGCAATGCAGAGGTGCCAACCAAAAATCGTATTCCTAATTTTTTTTTATATTCTTTCACTTCTGAAGGGGGTACTAAGATCTGTAGATGTCTATGAATAGACAACATCATGATGCCATAATGCATCGCACCTGTCTCCATGGAAAATGCAATTTTCCACTGGTATTGTATATTCAGGACCCTCATTTACCGGAACAAATACTTTTAATGCATGATAACTAATCTGCCAAATTGTATGGCACATTATTGTCTTGTTTTCTGAAGAAAATAGTCTGCTGAAAAGCTTAAGGTTCCACAACAGGGGGGAATACTCTGGTTTTATATGTTCCGAACAAATGCTAATACCTATTGAGTTTGATACCGCTTATCCAAATGTAATACACAATGAATAAGATTTCAGGTTGGCATTGATCCACACTGTGCCAGACAACAAGAAGTTAAAATCGCATGCTCATGATGGATCTGACATTTCAAAAAAGGGAAAGACTGGCTTTCCTTTGACACATTCATTGAAAAGCCACGACATAACCAGATAAGATGTTGATCTTCATCATTTAAAAAAATTGAACACAAATAATGTCCCGATTATTTGACAAATTGTAATTGTCTATAAACTGACAACCAAACGCCTCATCCACAGAAATGCCAGCTGTCCAAGAAAATGCATTTTCATATTAATTCAATGCTTTTGGTACAAGTGAATGGCTGAGAGTACAGTTATTGTTGTCACTCACTATTGTTCAGCTGTTCCACTATTCATATTTTAATTTTGACTTCCTACATACTCCAAAACAGTTGACATCTCTGCATCTAAATGACTGCCCAAAGAGTCTACTGCTTCTGTGTATGTTAGGACCAATCTTCCATTCTTTACTAATTGAACACAAAACATATTGTTCATCTATACACTAGCAACGGAAGATCCTCCACAAGATGACTGCCGATGCACAAACTGCATGTGTTGGTAGTGGTTGATTTTGACTTCTTTCCAAACTGAAGACCAAACAATCTTCTTCTCAGTTGACATATTTTTGTATATCACACCGTGCTCCTCCATCAGATGACTGCTTATGCCTTCTTACGCTATTGTCAATATTAGGGTTGATCACTTTTTTCCAAATTGGACACCAAACAACGATAATCCTTTCTTCTTTGGAGTACTCGCATCACTTTCAAGCGGCGTTGTGGGCGTTGTCGGGATCTGTACGGTGGTGTCTTTGTTGTTTGGATTGCTCATTTTCCGATGCGGCATCGAGAGAGCTCGTCTCACTGTCACTGTAAAGATGAAGAATATTATTAATTTTTAATTTTGCTTGCACATAATTGTCATATTCATCATGTAAACCTGGGTTATGTGCGTAGATCTACGCATGACACTACAAACAAATGATGACTCTTTCTTCTGTGTGATTCAGCACCAGGGGTTATCATCGCGTGCATTATATGGTGACTGGTTGTTTGTAGAATCATGCATAGATCTACTACGCACAGCTCTATGAAACATAACCCTGATTAGTTGCAAATAAGCATAAGGAACATAATTCATGAAATGATTCTGAGTTTGAAGAAAATATTTTTATCAAATGATGCCCAAGGGTGAACATTCTTATGAATTTGATTTTGAACTCATTTATCAAACTTTATAAAAGGTACAAAAGGCTTTTTGGGAGCTTATAAAAAATGTAAAACCAACAAAGATCATTTACATAAAATTATCATGCTAATATTTTACGTGATTAAAAGAAACATCTCAAGTCTTAACTGGCATTAATAAACACAGAATATAAACAGTTTTTCTATTTACCTGAATTTGCTGGTTTACTGGGTTTGTTGGAGGTTGATGTTGTTTTCAATGCTGCTTCTTTGGCTGCCATGAAACTGCTACCTGTAAACAATAAACAACAAACAATACACAACCAATGAATTAATCACCCTCTGTTGTATGTTTGAATCCAATCTCTCTCGACCAATTGTTCTAATAATGGACACAATATTCATGAAAATACTTCATATATGGAATCAAATCTGTATAAATCTGTATTTCATGAAAATTTACAATTTGGGAGGTCAAATGTCTAATTCTGGACCAATACTTCAAATAAAGGACATAATATTGATGAAAAATATTTACACATATATATGTACTGTAAAAGCCAAATTTTAGTGTACATAAATTTTAGCGAATTCACTGAAATTTGTGACATATTTACACACTAGCGAATAATTATTTACCCGCTCTAAACCCGCTCTTTACCCGCTCTTTAGTTTATACATTATAGACTGGGGTCAGTATTATTTGTCTGATTTTGTGGATTGAAACAATGGGATTATTTCATGAAAATGTACAATTTGTAAGGTCAAATGTCTATTCATTTTGGATTGATCAGAAAGTACAAATCAATAGTTTCCTGTATCAAAACTTAATCCCATGTTATTATAATGATAATGAACATTTTTATATCTTATATTCCTATCTCAATATCTAACTTTAAACAGAATTGTTAAAGATGGTGTTTTGATAATCAAACATATCAAAAGATCACTATTTGGATAGTAATGTCAGAATAAAATTCTCATTAACAAATCTTATTATAAATTCTTTGTTAAATTATCATGCAGTATAACGTGCAAAGCAAATCTCAGACATGCTTCATAATGGACAAAACAAAATGCACATGAAACTCAACTTAATTGGATGTACAAATCAAAAGAAACAACACAATCATTTTCAGATATTGGTACTAATTTTGCACTTGCACATTACAACTGCTCATTGTAATGAGACAAACAGCAATATTTTATCAAATTATATACTGATATACATGATTTACAGAAATATATAAGAATCTTATACCCAATAAACAAATTTTACATATCATTTAATTCAAAATAGAATGTTTGTAATCAAGAATAATAAATAATATAAATAAATAAAATCAAGATATGAGTTAATGAGTATATCTTAGGGTGTGTAAATTACTATTAAAATCATAGTCAAAATAAAGTTCATGCAATGTGCTATCTTGCAAAAAGGTTACAATAAATTATAGAAAAGAAAAGGAATATCATAATAAATCATAGAAAATGAAAAATTATCTAGATCTGGCTCACACACAACAATGCGCTGCATTTTAACATTTTTAGTCAATCATGTCCAGAAACTTGCTTACAAACGAAGTTTCATACTTTGTAAACTTGAACTTAAAACAATGATAGTTCTATTCATATCTTTTTTAAAACAATGTTGGCAAGCTAGAAATCTACACAAATTTTCCAAATGTATTTCAAAAGTCTTCCGTAAAGGTTTAATAACCCATTGACTACTGGAACCGGGTAGTCTGCACAAAGTTTATGAGAATTACAGCATTCAGTTGACAATGGGTTAAGGCCCCGGTCACAAAGAAGCCCGGACAACACGATTCAACACAACATTTTGTTCAGTTCACAGTTAGCTGCCTGCGAACAAAGAGTCGTGTTTAATCGTGAGGCTTCAGGGGGCCCTATGTAACTGGGGCTTAAAGGGGAATTACACCCAGACAATAATGTACTGTCAGTAAATGAAGAAAAATCAGATGAACAAACGGTGAAAATTTGAGCAAAATTGGATGATCCGTTCAAAAGTTATGAATTTTCAAAGTCATCATTTCCACCCGTGCTGGGCAACCTTGAATTGGCGTGCGTATAGCTACATGTAATTAGCATAATCTGTGATGTCATACATGGAGAACTCCTCATTCACTTTGTATATAAATTTATTGAAAATGGATCAATATCATATTTCTAATGAGGAATTAACCCCGTTCTTTCTGGAATGCTTGCAGAATTGATGTGGCTAAAATATATTTAACCGAAGAAACTAAATTTTGTCTACTTTTCTGGAAAAAGAGGAAAATGTGAAATTTTGTGTACAAAGCGAATGGAGAGTTATCCATGTTGGCAGCCATTTTGTGCCTGTAAGTTTGCCAATTTAAGGAGCCCATGAGGGGTGTAAATCAAAACTTTGAAAATTCATAACTTTTGAATGGATTATCCGATTTTGCTCAAATTTTCACCGTTTGTTAATCTTATTTTTCTTCATTTAATGATAGCAATTTAATGTCTGAGTGTAGTTCCCCTTTAAGGATTAGCCAGAATAGACGTGAAACCTTGGTGGCTTAATAATGTTCGTGTGAGCTCAGCATCTGACAAATCATAAGGATGGAAATAAATGTAAATTACACATTCCATGGATATCATTCCGATAACATGACCTGCTTACTCTTTATAAATCTCCTCTTGGGTCGATTTTTACGAAGGGAACCTTCTCTTACTGAGATTATTAAAGAGAATACAAAGTGAAAAGAAAAATTTGAGTTGAATACAGAGAAGCCTCCTTTTCTTAGTTTAGTATAACTCATTTACCAACCAAAATATTGGTCTAAACATTTCCAGAAATATTTGGATTCTGAAAAATTTACATTGACTGAAAAAGGGCAGATATTACTAATATTACATACCTTAAATTCAATACAAGAAAGGTTTAATATTTCTTATATTATCATCATTATTGATATACATACATATATTTTCATTCAAGGGGGCATTATTGAAATTAATTTATTTTCCTACATGGTTGATAGTTTACGTAAACAAAGCTGTGAAAACATTACATTTCTAAATCAATTTTAGTGCTCCAAAAAGGCTAAAATTCAAAATATGTCCTACATGGGCACACTGTGCAAGAATAAAGCAATCGTGGTACACTTTATTCAATTTTCATGGCTATCTTGATAGTGCCTGTATAACTTCTTTCCTTTTTGCATTCTTTTGTGTTTTTTTTCATCAACCTGATGGGAATAACATGGGTCAGATCGCTTGATCTGATAAGTTATCCAAATAAAAATGTATAATGTGTGACAATTTCTTTAACGTACCTCTTGTGAGACCTTCATGAACAATCTTCCTCTCTTTGGCAAAGTGTCTGAGCCATCTTCTTTTCTCTTTACGACTCCTGCACATGAAGACGTACACTTTGGACTGGTCTTCAAAGTTCTGTATCTTCCAGGCGTAGCGCAGCGTCACGTTCCATTCATTCTCTGTAGGAAACAAATTTAAAAAAAGGAATGCTTTACATTTTAGGAAATATCTATGAGAAACATTCACTTTTAGAAATTATCAACATATTAACAGCTAGTTATAAATGATATAAAAATTGTAAAATATATCGTAAAATATTATTATTCTCAACTTCTTTACAAATTAAAGTTTTAACATTAAATTCACTGGTCGAAAAGAATAAAAAATTCTTACTTGGCAAATTATCTTCATACTTTCTTTAATCTATTTGTCTAATTTTTATGTTTTTATAAAAGCGAGAAGATCGTTCTAAAAATCAACACAAAGCACAATTTCACCAAAGAAGTGTTCCTCAATAAGTTGCTAAACAGGCATTGATGAGTATTCACTCAGAGGTAGTCTATACAATATCTGATTTTGGTAATGTTTGGACGATTTTCAAAGAAGCACATGAAACTCAAAAAGAAAGCTCAGAATCCTTATTGAATATGTAACAAATGATTAAAAAAAATAATGCATATTGACAAGAGTTGTGAGCAAAAATATATCGAAGAATGAATTTTGTCGGGCCAACAAATATTACACTGGTCCCATGTGTTGCTTCCTGTGTTATATAAAGTAAAAGAACTCATGATGACTAAAGCTTCTAGGCTTCAAACTTCTGTGGAAACTCAGTGTAACAAGGTGCTCAGGACCATCAACAATACCTTGTTAAAGCAATATTTCTTTATAGCAGAGTTAAAAAGCAATAAGCTATTAAGAGCTTGTACCTGAATTTTTACCTCTTTATATCAGGAATTTTGTTATATCGGATTTCTTTATACAGAGTTTCCACCATATTGATTAAATTTCCCTTGTGACGACAAGTTTTCTTGTGTATTTCTATCAACTTGATATCGCTTCTAACAATCTTACTATCAAGAAAAAGGGTTTTTCCCCCAGTGGTTCAAGCAATACAGCTTAGAGGGAGGGTGTAATCCTACCTTTGCCATCCGGTAGATCTTCAATCTGGCAGTCATCTAGATCAATCCTGTCTTTGTAGACATACAGGTCACGTCGTAGAATGTCCTGCAAGAATAAAAGAAGACCATCATCTTCAGTAATAAATCATCAACAATGATATTTCCTTTATATTTTGCATGTACACATTGCAAAGTGGTGTTTTTATCACCCCAAGTGACCAATGTAGTATTTTTCTGTCAAAATAATTGACATTCTTTCTTGCTACAGTTTATCAACTTTTTGTTTAATTTTGAAATAAAAAATATGATAGATGAATCTGCTCAAAGAAATGTTTTGTTGTTGATGTTGAGAAAATATATTTGTGCTAAAGGATTGCATTTTTTCCAATAGCCAGGATACAATACCAGAAATTTTAGAATTACACTCTAAAACTCATCAAATGTAAATTGACAATGCATTTTAATTAGAATCCTGCCGTCTAGTTTGGCCATGTTTTCAACTTTTTTGCACAATCTTGGAAAATCATTTTGGCAACTAATGAGGCAATTGAAAAGCAGGTGAATTTGATCACATTTATGAAAATTAAATATGAAATCTCTATTTGAACGAAAAAATTTAGACAAAAATTATTTAATGAAACAAGTTGACCAGACAAATATCATTAGATGAAACCTTGAAATAAGAATGACCATCCTTTCAATAGAATATGTGCTAGAATTATGTTACAGTGCACAGAATACATTGCATCACATGAAACAGGTACAAAGTAGTTCACAAAACAAGTTAATTACACAGATAACAGTGTAAACATTGATATAATAATGATAATAATAATTATGATATCTGTAAAGTAAGTATACATGTAATTTGCAAAAAAATGTCATTATTGTTGGCATAATTCATCGGGTGTATGCAGGTTAAACTCTGTGAATAAAATTGAGTTATTATGTATGCAGCATTATAGTTAACATATCTTAACCCGCAGACTACTGGATTCTGAAATACCCGTAGATACTGTGCAGGGACTATCCGGTTCCAGTAGTCAATGGGTTAATGTCTTCCAATTTCCATATACCATACGGTCACATTGGGGATACATTTCATACACGAGTATATTCACAAAATTAAAAAAAAAAAGAAAGTATAAATCATACATAAAAGGCTAATGCATATTTTCATTAGACTGAAACAAAAATGGATTAAAATAAATAGTCCAAGTAACCATCACCATAAATTGAAATAAATGTGAATAAGGTTGAATAATCTGTGAATAAATTGCACAAGTCCCGAGAAGTATAACCCTACACCGAGTGCTATAGATGGGACTACATTGAATTCTTACACGCCACATGAAGACAGAAGCGGTGAGGTATTCCTTACCACTCACTTCACCTTTCCTTGTTTTTTCAATCCATTCATCTATCCACAACTAGTGGAGTTGGGAAATAAAATCACGATTGGAATTCATTAATCTATCTAGATATAAGTCTCCATATTCCTTTTATAGAATGCTTTCTCTCATCATTCACCCCCAATTAAAAAATATATAAAAAATAAACTAATGATCAAAGTAGATCAACATTCCATCTGATTTTCTCTTTTCGTTGCTCCTATCTTTTAAATAAAGATTCAACCAATGTTGAATTCAAAGTTTTTTCATTATATCGTGATTCCAATTGACTTAATTGATTTCCTTCTTTCCAACCTTTCTACCAGCTTTCACTGTCATAAAAATGTGCAGTAAAATATCAGAATCTACACAAAAAAGGAGGAAAAATGACAACAAAATTGTATGCCATGAAATGAATATTTTCATTCTGAGCCATTATTTCAACACAGATCCAAGAGGGCTGGTTTTACACTTTCATCCTGAAAAATAACCTGTTATAAATTTTGTGAGCGCTATTTTGAAGCTCATGGGGGCGTTCGTCACTATATCAAAGATTCCAATGAGACATGGGGAAAATAGAATGCCCATGAATTAATGAGAGGGGTGATTTTTAGATGCATTTGTATTCATGCCCAGATTTTTATTGTTATAGGGGATGTTTCTAAAGTTTAGAAAGGTAATCACACTTCGCCCCGTATATTTTTCACGCTGACTTCGTCAATGTCTAAAGCTAAGATCTATCTATTTTTCCCTAATTCTAGAGTAATGCACATGATCTATTCTATCCATACATAACTCTACCGTAATTCTATTTCTGATCAGTTTTGAAACCATAGGACCATGAAGATAGATAGATGACATCACTTCAATAAATACGGTGCTACATAAGAGGACGTACATGCAAATTCCTCTAAACATCACGCAAAATACACTGTTAGCAGAAGGGATAAAGGAATTGGATAAAGTATGTAGCTTCAATTCAAGCCTTCACAATAGCTTCATGAGCAAAACAAGATAGTATTTTCTGTTTATTCATTTTAATGATGTAACACATGTTTGACATTTTTGGCAGAATAAGAGGGAAGAAAATTTCAGGGGAAGCATCATGAGCTACTGAGAATGCTTGAATGGAAGTTGTTTACTTTGTCCAATCCCTTTGTCCCTTCTGCTTACAGTGATAATGACAGACAAGTCCAATGTGTGTCCTGTATGCCACATATCACTTTCATATTGCATGCTACATGTAGATTACTGAGCAAAGAGGTTGAATTGAAAACTTGCCAATAAGCCTGTTATATGCAATCGGTTTTCGAAGGGAGGGTGCCTTGAATTTATTCTCCCTTTATCGCCTATAGCTCTTTGAATCTTAACACATATGGAACCCTCATAATTTTTCCTCTCAATTGGACTCTGCGCCAATGACAGAATTTTCTTTGCAATAATTCCTTCAACTTTGACATGTTATAGACCCAAGATGTGATACAGGACAAAACATTTTGGACTTGTCATGACATAAAACAAAATTAATGGTATATAATTGTGATGAGCCTACCTTTCTGCAAATGATGAGCTGATGATCAAAGAGGAATAGTTGCCGTGGTGAAGTCCGATGTCTTCCAGTGAGACTGACTCGGTTCACTTCATCAGAGTAGATTAGCATGGAGCTACGATCTAACACATCCTCTCCCTATAGGAGAAAAGACAATTTTGATACATGTATTTCCTTGGATATTAATGTGAGTTTTAATACACCTTTTGACATTTTCACATTAAGTGTTGAAAGCAAGAAAATCATCATTATTGCCACTATCACAACCGCATCGTGGATGGTTCCCAATATTTGAGAACAAAATTCTGTAATTTTTCCCTGACGAGTTTTCAAAATCCCACAATATCTATGGCAACCTATTTCACTCATTTCATCCCATTATGACATATCCTTGATTACCATATGCTTACTATTTTGAAATCAAAAATATTAAAAAAATCAAATTCCTTGACTTTTCCCTTATTGGAGAAGTGAAAATCATTGTCCAGGTTGCGTCGTCGTCAGCCTTCATCATCATTATCATCTTATTTTTACTCCTTATTCATCTATTGTCTATTTTTTTTTGTTCTTTATCATCATAATCATCATCATCATAATTATCCTCATTATCACCACCACCAACACCACTATCGCCATCAAATCCAACCACCACCATCATCCTCACCACCATTACCACCACCACCATCATCATCATCACTACCACCGCCAACATCACTAACATCCTCACCACCAAAAGTCTGCCTCATCACCACCACTACCACCACAACCACCAACCATCACCCCAACCACCATCACCACCTCCATCCCTACCATCACCATCACAACCATCCCCACCACCACCACCACCACCCCATTTATCTTACCTCCCAATCTCCAATCGTCTTCTGCCACATAGCAATGTTCTCAATGTGTTCTATCCTTCTCTTCCTCTCGTTGATACTCTGCGCTACCTCCCTCATAGCGTCGAGGGCGCCCTTCAAGGGCTGGTAGTCGGGATGTTGCGGCTTGGTGTACTTGAGGAGCTCGTTGAGCTGGAGAGGGTATTTACAGATCTTCTGGACGGGTGTTAAGAGGAAGCCGTCGAGCTGGATCTTGATCATAGACTGAAGCAGACGACATGCCTGGGAAATACAACCCAAAATGACAGCATTTGTGAAACCCTTTTATATAATCAATGTCTGGAGTTTTCAGAAAGGTAAAATAAGCACAACAAAATTTCATGTTTTTTAATGGTAGACAAATGATAACTATATCATTGCTATAAAATGGTTCACTAGAAAGGGATAAAAAGCCTGAACATAATAAATTCATGTATAACAAAATAAAACAAAAAACGCAGGATTACTCCAGACGAAAATTCATATATGTACTTGTGAATCACACCATATGTGTAAATAAAAATGCCTCCTAATGCGACAGAGTTTTTCCTTTCTATATCAACAGATATAGTTTTTCTTCACAGTGAGCATAAGGGAGAAAGGAACTAAACAAAAACAACTCTCATCCAGACATTAACAATAGCTTTGACACACAAAAGAAAATATATTCCCTGTTGATTATCTTAACCGGTGCAACACCTGTTAGATATTTTTAACAATATGAGGGAAGGATATTTATTTTGTGGCCCTCTAGCTATTATGAATGCTTGAATATTAGTTGTCATCCAATTCCTTTGTCCCTTCTGCTATCAGTGCTTATTCCTTGAATGAAATATCTTTCATGATAACTTTTATCAAAGGAAGGGTTACAAACTATGAAATGGGTCACCACATTACCTCAAAGAATTGCACATATTTGTTGTCTTTCATGAGTTCCTGAAACTCATTCACTGCATGAGGATAGTTGTTGCAGTATTCACCATAGATGTCAAAGGTCAGTTTCTGGAATTAAAAGAACAATTAATTTTTATGTTCAATTGAGTTATTTCAATTTCATTCAATATTAAATTAATTCAAATTACAACAATGTCAGTGAAATGTGTAACAAACAAGAGATTCAGGTTAATTCATGTTTAGACCTATGTATACAATCACCAATAATCATATCAAAATATCTTATTTCACTTTTTTTTCAAAGTTAATGATTTACATAAATTCCTTCAGTTTATTCATTCAATCTCATTCTTGAAAGGGAACAGCAATATAAGCATTCAAAATACATCACTTCCTTGCAAAAGGTTTTCCAAAAAAATAATAACTACACATTTTCCCCAATTTGCATTTGCTTAAAATCCTATTTTACAGATATAATCAATTAATGTAGCCAAATCTATGGTATTGTCATTTTGGAGAAGGCATGTTCAACAAACTTGACCATAAGTAATGCATATCCTAAATACAAGTTCCAGCTTTGCAAATGTTGAGAAGAAAAGTTGGAAACATTTATCACAGAACGACTGAAAGCGAAATGAATACAAACTTACATATTTGAGGAAGCAATCTCCTATGGCACTACAATGAGGCATGTCCTTGTCGATACATGTCTCGAGATCAGCTAAGAAACGCTGCTGGAAACAGTAGATTTCCTCAATATTACAGAAGAGTTTGGACATCAGATTCTGGTTGAACATATCTGGTCTACTTCGAGCCTGCTCGATGTAGCCCTATTGGTTGAAAGAAAAGAGAAATAATTCAGTCAAATTATCATTTCATCAATGATAGAGATATAAATTCAGGCTTTTGAAATATTGTTAAGAGACAGAAATAACAGATATCAGCAAAAGATGTGAACATTTTGGCTATGATTATAAAACATAATAAAATCGTGAAAAAAATAATATTAGTAATTTTGTAAAATAATCCTATGAAGGAAAAATATAAAATATAAGCAAAGACTGTGGACATTTTAGCTACAAATTACAAATGTAATGAAATAATGAAAAAGCGTAAAATTAATAAATTCATCCAAATATGTCAATTCACAGGCTGCCTATTTCCTTTTTAATGAATTGATTTCTGAATAGTTAACTGCGAAAAGTTTGAGCATTGCAAATTTGTAGATGAAGAGTATGTTCAAATGCTATTGGTGTAAACATTCCACAATTGCTAGAATGCATGCCTTCACCATCTAATTCAATTAGTTTTGGATAACAATAATATTTTGCACAATTCATCAAATTTGTTTGAAACTTTGAACTTTGAACGCTCACCTCATATATATCTGCCAGATTCTTGACATAGTCCCTCTCCGTTGTGATGATCTCCTTGATGACATTAGCTCTGACCTGGTCGTTGCTAAGGAAACTAAGACTGACCTTTCACATAAAAGGCTCATGGGAAGGTTTGAGACCCTGGTTTGACGACGAGGTATCTTGGAGACGAGAGATGCATTCCTCGACCGTCTCACCCTGACTGACTTTCAACTGAAAGATGAAAAGATAAATAATGAATATGACTTGGTCATTGGTACATAAGGAAGTGGAGGCTGCCTTTCCCTATAGAATCTCACTGGAATAATTGAAAAATGACATGTTCTCTCCTTAACCCCCCCCCCCCCAAAAAAAAAGAAAAGAAAACACCACCAAAGACCTCTTATCTACTTTTCTACTTCTACTACATCTCTGAATTACTTTCTACTTATTCTACTACTTACTCTGACAAAAGGAGCGGGTAACCAGCCTTCTTGCTTGTCTATACACCCCCACCACCAGTAGGAGTCCGTCATGTCGGTGATCTCGATCATATCGCCGGCCTGGAACGTAAGCTCGTTACTATCCATGGTCACATGATCAAACAGGGCCTCTGCTAGCGTAGCAGCGCAGAATTGCTCAAAAGTCTATGGAGAAGATAGAACAAAGAGAAAACATTGATAGCAAATGAGTAGAATTTCAAATCGGTACATATTTCAAGAACTCATATCAAGCACAATTTTAGCCACAGCTTATTGTAAAGAGGTGCTAAAGCAGCAGTCACACAGAACCCCTATTTTAACACATTTCAATATGACTTTTAGTCAAGTTGAGTCATGATTATATTGATTAACTGCTGTGAACAAAGAGAGACACATAACTCAATAAATGGGTACTACACTGTACTTCAGTAAAATCACAGAGCATTCATCTGGACTAAGAATTGGTGTTGAATCAGGTTTATAAGTGACCGGGCTTTAGTCTAGAACATATTTTGCCTATATTAACATTTTACGGAACTTGAAAATGTTTGGCCATTTATTGTAACAGTTCCTTGGTATGAGAGTATTAAATGTAAATGTTTATGGTTATGCTTTATGGTAACTCATTTTTATCAAACTTTTTATTTCACAGTATGTGCTTTTCAAAATTAAATTGGTATAAAACTTATCACTATGATTTGTTTTTAATAAGCAGTTTATGAAGAATACCCCCTATTTCCTCAATCTTCCTACTTTTCTCTAGATCTTTCTCCTTTCCCCCTTTCCCTCTTCCTACTATTATCCCCATCTTTCTGTTCTATATCTTTCTCTTCTCTTTATTCCACTTTTCCTGCACCAACTCTCTTCCAATTTCTCCCCTATCTTCTGCTCCCCCCCCCCCACCCTCTCTCGTATTGTCCCTCTCTATTCCACCTCTTGTGCCTCTCTTCTTCCCTTTCCTACATTTTCCTCAGTTGTCCTCCTACTCACCTCTGACATTCTTGCATTGATCTTGTTAAGATCGGGATCAGACATCATCACCTCATCGTCTCCAAGTCCTAATAGAGAAAATAAATACTCAACATATCATCATTATTATTCAATATTAACACTTCAGTGGTTTTGTTTGCATTTTTGCACAACTTCAAAAACTGATGGCATTGGTTATGCAATCCCGACTTTCAGAAATAATGCAACACAGAAAGGGTTAACCTGTCAAAAAGTCAGATATGCAAATCATCCAGAATATATATGAGGACAAAAATTGAAGTGTGAATCATTAAACAAATGGACCACTCGGAACCAAAATTTCTTCCAAAGGAAGACTGTATTTTTATCATGTTTTCTCTTGTGAGAAAATATTTGGCTACGCTCTAACTGATTCATATGTGAACTTGTATCCTCATGTACATGTATATTCATACGATATACAAAATATTTGGTTAAGGTCGTAAATGATTCACATGTTAATTTTTGTCCTCATGCACATTCAAGAAGGTTGGCATGACTGTAAACTAATGCACATATAGATCAACAGAATAGATGTGAGATTCTAGAATTGAAGGCTTTTGATAAAAAAAAGATTCAATCTAAATAAGCCTTCATGGATGAAGTGGTAAAGGGTTAAATGTGTCATCGAGATTAATTGCTCCAAAAAGTAATTCATTGTTTAGCCTTGAGTGTCTTAGAAAAAGAAAGCATTTGAAGGAGATTTCCTGAGTCATTCAGAGCCTATTCTGATTATGTTATCGTCTCTCATAGTAACAATAATAAATAGCCCTCTTGAATAAAAATTTACTTTTCTACATTTTCTCTATTCACAAGCTTTTCAAACAAAGAGCAACAATCAAGAAATAAAAAGAAATAATGAAGAAAAGATAAAGCAACACTGAAATAGTAATAATGACAGCTATACATAATATTACTACATGTATGACATTTACTTTCTTTGTAAAGACATAAATTTGTCAAAAATAGTAAGAACAAATACACATATCAGGCTAGAAAATACATGCAAAGATGCCAACGGTTCTAGAATGTGCATGAGGCATATTTTCAAATGAATTCAGGGTTTTCATTACAAGTGAATGGGTGGGGGTATGGTTGATATTGTCATGTTTGCTCTCACTTTTGTTCAGCTGTTCCACTATTCACATCTTAATTCTGATCTCATGCATATTCTGGAATGGTTGGCATCTCTGTTTGTGTTCAGGATAAAGGATCTAGACCAAATACACTAAAAAGGCGAGGAATAAAGACTACACTCTTTGCAATCATTTCTTTGGGTTTTTTTTTTTTGCAATAGGGAAAAAAAGGATTGTTTGGATGCCCATGAATGACTTTTTTGAAAAATTGTGTCAGTCGGTTGGAATTTGTGTTTTTGTTTTTTTTTCATTTTTTTTTCATTTTGGAACAGATTTCATGTAGAAAATAAGACTTAGAGTGGAGTAAAATAACCTCGAACATTATAACCTTTTTTTGGCTAGTATATGCACCCTTTGGGTAAGACATCATCCATGTTTCTATGCTTCGAAAAAATAAGAAGTATGACACTCAAACCCCGGCAAAAATGAGAAGTTTGCAAAACAGAGATTTCCAGTCTTTTCAAAGCCTAATCTGGAAAGCAAAGTTGGACCAATTGAGAGAGGACAATAGGCAACTCTAGATTCTAAAATAGAAAGGAGTCCATTTGTTATGTACTGTTGGCAGTCTGGAGGTAACAGTTTGTTTTCTTTGTCAACAATCCATGGCAGGTCCTTGTCAGTCCCAGCCGAGCTCCTTTCCATACAAACATTCAATGCCCCCGGTGACGTGTTTCCACGTATCATGTGATGTCAGGGAATGAAAACTCTAAAAACCATACAAAACCAGGACTGAATTTAACCTTTTGGAGTTTTGCAGGGGAGTTACACATAGCTGTCCGAGAGGCTCTCAAGGAAAATTTCAGAGGAGGGCAAATTAGGTCTCCATGTAGTAAGATTAGGGTTACAAGGGGGCTCTATAAATCATCCCCCCCAAAAAAAAACATTTAAGGACAGCGTTAGGAGAGCAATCACTCTCACTCCCCTTAAATTTCATTTGCTGACAATACAGTGCAGGTCAAAAAAAATATCAGCAATTCTAAATACTTTTTGTCAGCTCACCATATGGAAGTGATAGTGCCCTCCATAACGTCATATCAGGAATTTCAATATTACCCAGAGATCCCAGTGATCTTCATCTTGCCTTGGGGCTTATAGTGTATTGAACCCATAACCTGCTGCTGGCTGTAATGGTGGTACAGTATACCACTAGACTACCAAGAAGCCATATATCTTTTTGTTCTACTCACCTGATGGGAGTGACAATGCCCTCCGTAACGTCATATCAGGAATCTCAAAGACGCCCAGAGATCCTAATGATCTTGATCTTGCCTTGGGGCTTAGAGGGGAATCCTGAGTTGCTGTATCGTGTTCGACGTCGATGTCGATGACCAGGGATGATCGGTTCGGGGACGTGGGTGGTTGAGATCGCTGGAGATGTGGGGATGGCTGTGAACGAACACATTGAATAATAGATTTAATGCATGCAAGTAATTGTCAAGTTAAAAAGAATACTCAAATTCGGATTAAGATATTCCAAACTTTATGTAATTGAATTCAAATTCAAATTGTTACTTTTTCTTTTCATACTAAAGAAATCTGCTTCTTGCAGTTAAACAGGGAATTTTCACAAACATTTACTGTTATCATTTACAGATTACTATTATGATAATTGATCTTTTATATAATAACATCATACAAATCAATAAGATTACTGTTAATATTACACTTATTAAATAATAATGCATTTGATTTGCTAGACATTCATAAAGAAAATGAGATATTTAAAGATTACCATAATGTGATTAAAAATTGAATACTGCAAAAAGCTTGAAAGATAGGAGCAAATTTCAAGCATTCTCAACACAGAAAGGCTTGAAGTATTGCCCCATAACTATGTTTGTTGGCAAAACTAAATAGTGAATAAATATAAAAAAAAACCAGCCCACTAATAACCCAAGCCCTCAATACCACTAGAAAGGACTCTGAATAGTTTAATAGGAGAGTATCAATCTGAATTTTCCAATTTAACTGCTATAAATTTACAGAATATACAAGCATGAATCCAGCAAACATCCTTGATGAGGTATTACGGGGGTGAGACCATTTGCGGATCAGAGGTAGTTATTATCTGTCACAATCGGTGTCAGAATCCCTGGGATCTGCTTGTGGGTTCAGCCATAAGCTCCTCTTTAGATCCTAAAAATAGGGGCAAAATTATACCTTCTAAATCAAAAGCCATTACCTATGAAAATTAAGTTTTGACAAGATTATGTGTCTGAACGGCTCCCCCCCCCCCAACAATAAAAACAAAAAAATGTTTAGATGCCCTCTACTTGAGGACCCTCTGATATCTCTTTTCTATCCCCATCTCATTAAAATTGAGAAAAAAATAGGAATATATAATGAATACTGTTGTGATTGGCGAAGGAGGATCTTTATCGGTTGACGCTGCAGGACCTCAAGACGTCTTTCTACCATCCTCTGCCGCAATGTCGTTTGCTGCGATTTCATCTACCATGTCGCCAATAACTGTCTTAACATTTAATATTCGCCAAAAAGGGTCAGGTTTTGCTGTATAGGGTATAAATTGTCTCACAAATACAAACAGAAAGTTTCACAGGATAAAAATACTGGAAAAGGTATTACCTTTCCATCAGCTTGTGTCTGCTGTCTGACGGGAGACTCTCGGCCGCTGCCGCTATTCAACATTCCCATGATGCCTAGCGCAGACGTTGGTCTCTTCTTTGTCGAGGATGACTTGGATGTTCTCTCTACCACTTTTGGTGTTTCGTCACCTAATTTTCAAAATAAATGAACAAAAATATTGAAATATCATCAACTTATCAATATAACATTTGGCATGATGGTATCTTTTTAACATACATTTGTTTGGAACTAGGATTCATAACCAAGGTAGTACGACTTCAATCTTCTGTATATATCTGTAGTACAGTTCTTGGAAACCATTGGAAATAAGCCTTGTAGGCTTTCATGAGCTATCAGCAACTTCTACACTGACAAACTAATGAATCAAATAACAAATATGTTGTCCCTCAGGATATTAGTCTGTAAATGTAAGCAGCCACCCCCTCATGAGAGTGGGGGTTGTGGCCTTATAAAACTCACACAAAGCACCCTTACTCCTCCCACCCCCACACAAAATATGTATCTTATCTAACCCACTTGAGCAAAGATTCTTAGAATGGATACCCTTTACTAAATAGGGGTTAAAAACTGAATTACGAAACTTTTGTATTCGTCATTCAGACATCCCATAACCAACTGATCATGCCCCCCCCTGAAAAAAGGAGCCCTTGGTAAAAAGTCAATATTTCAACAATTCTATCCAACTTTTCACACCTCTTCCCCTTTAAAAAATTGACAATAAATTTACTTTACACAGAGTCAAGATAATTTTAATCAAATAAAAATTTTGAATAAAACTGTTAGGTTTAATCACATAAAATGACAAAACTGATCTAATATTCACTATCTTTGATTGCATTTTAGCTTTAAATATTTGATCAAAGAGTCCTCAAACCCAAGGGAATAGAATCTCAATACCCTGTCACGCAATAGATCTACAAATATAGCAATAAGGAGTGCATAACAATAAGAAAGTGGTTTTTAATCTTTCGCACTGGGAGTGACCATTCTAGTCTGTTTGTCCGATCAACTCAATGGTCAGATCCATGAATAACCTTGATGTGCACATGGCCAGACATGCAGCCTAGCAAGGAGAAATCGTACAAAACATTGCGCAGGGCTTGTAAATAAACAGTTGCAAAATCAGTGGTAAAAAGGGGGAAATTTATGTTGATGCGAATGAAGCACGGACTTATGTATAGCCATTAAAAAAAGGGGGAAAACCAAGAGGGTGAGTGAATAGAATTTGAGAAAGTTAACAAGCACTTAAAGAGTTTCTGATGCCCTAATAATTATTATTGGTAGCGGGAGTTTAATTGTATGAAATCAACATCATGCCTGATTAAGACATCCTATAAAATTATTCTTAATAACGACCACGCACATAAGGAAAAAGTTGGTCTGATGAAAAAAAAAAAAGATTATGAAAGATTTACCCCTCAAAACTTCTTGCAATATCTCAAGATTTTAAGGCTTATTGCACAATGTGCATTGATCATTGAATTTGCTGATTTTTTTTTGTATTAACTTTGGGCTTTACAAGAAAAATCTGATCAAGTCTAACGTAAAATTAAGATCATCTTTTCTAGATAATTTAGCATTGTAAACAACACATTCACAGAGTTGCCAACTGTTCTTGAATATGTAGGACCTGTATTTGTATGTTGAAATATGTGGCTGAGCATATACTGTATAAGCTGAAATTTTCACTTGGGTTTTATCTTCGCAAATTTCACGATCATGAATTTACTAACATTTTTACTCATTGCTATCAAGCACAAACATCTTTCAAACAGTGAAAATCAAATTGGTAATTTTCTATCAATTTCAAAACCAACTGCAAATCTATCGCATCTTGGAAGAAGTATTCTAATTGGTTCGCAGTCAACAGTTTTCTAGAGACATGCATGCAACAATGATTTTGATTGGCCAGTGCTGTTCGACTGCTTACTTGTAACAAATATCAGGAAATACATGAAAAGATCCACATATCTTTGGGTAGCAGAGCCTATATTATGCATTCTAAAGCGTAAAAAGAATTGTTGGGTTGCCCTTCAACAACTGACCTTCTGTAAATAATATGCCTTAATTTTTTTTTTTTTACTTTCTATTAAAATTTAATTAGGTAAGTTCTATTTAATTGAAAGAAATATCATACTTACATTAAGAAAGAAAAACATGTGAAATAAAAGTTGAAAAGTCATTTTCATTGAAGTGATATATAAACATGTGAAATACAACCTAAAAAATATCCAGATGTTACTTGGCTTTTGAATAATATCTTGTACCTTGATGCAGTATTTTAGTAACAATATCAACAAACCCTAACATTACAGCGCAGTAGAGTACATCCATATAGTGACTGCGCTATATAAATTATATAATTATTATCATTATTGTTATATTATATTCTCGAAATGAAATGCGCTAAAAATGAAGGAATGAAAAAACAACTATTTACTGTGATTCTTGGGCAACCAATTATATTTCTTGGCCCTATCTCACTTTTTTGCTCTTTTTATACCATCTAGTACAGGTAATATAGTAATAGATGAAAACAAAAAGACATAAACGTACCTTGCATCTTTGCGAGCGTCAAAGCAGCTTTGATGATGGTGGGGTCTCCCAAGTCGGTCTTCGATCTTCTCAGGGGTTTGTGTCTTGGTTTAGGTGGTTTGATACCAGACTGCATCGCAGCATGGCTGATACTGCTCCCCTGGCTGCTCCCAGAGGCTCGCATCCCGTTGCCACGGCTACCAATGAGGTCCTCCTGGCTCTCTGCGGATAGAATATGGGAGATGTTGGGAGAGTTTGATTCGAAGGAGACTCTTTTAGGAGTGGAGGGGTAAGGGCTGGTACGAACTGACGGTGGTGGAGGCATGGATGATGCACGGCTCCTGGGTGATCGTTCTAGTGATGCAGTCCGGATACTGAGGTCGACCCACGAGGAACTTAGAGAAGAACTCGTCGATGTGTCCGCAATGTCATCCTCAGGGATGGAAGTTCTACTACCAAGCGACTGACTAGATGCTTTCCTTGATCGGTTTCCATCAGAGTTTGTCCCAAACCGGTCTGATCCCTTGACTCGGGACGCCCTCCGGATTCTGGGGAGAGACCCGGTAAGGGATGTTCTTAGGGATTGGAGAAGGGAATGACCAGACGGTGATCTCGCGTCTAAAGAGGATGACTTTCGCGAAGAACCGACTGAAGAAACATCATGTTCTAAATATGAAACCGATGGAGATGACACTGCTGAGTATATCTCGCTAGAGCCTGTCAACCCTCTCATGTTTATCAAGGATGATGGCCCAGTAGTCAATGATGATGAAAGAACATCCGCCTCTTCAAGGTAGGAAGATGAGGATGCGCCTGAATACATCCTGGAACCAGATAGAACCGTCACAGCACCTGGAGACACAGCAGACGACATTGCGGCAGACGATGGTAGAAAGACGTCTTGAGGTCCTGCAACGTCAACAGATAAAGATCCCCCGTCGCCAATCACAACTGGACCCATTATATATTCTTCAAATCAACATCATCCGAAATACACTTTCACATTCTTGACTTTCTCAGAAATATATAAAACTTATCCTCAAAAACATCAAGTGTTATATATCTGCCTGGAGAAGTTCTTCTATCATGAATTTATCCTCAACTGGACATCATCCAAAATTCACTTTCTCATTGGTAACTCCCAAGAAATATATTGAATTTATCCTAAAAAATATCAAGTCTTCTTTATCTGTCATGAAACAGTTTTTACCGCAGATTTATCCTCAACTCGACATCATTCAAAATACACTTCATCTTGTTTTCCCAGAAATAAATTGAAATCATCTGAAGACATTAACTCTTGTTTTATCCTTATTCGACCAGCTTCCTATCGCAAATGTTTCCTCATCTCTCAGAAATAAGTTGCAATCTAATCTCGAAATCACGACAAATCTCAGTCCGAAGCCTCCTGTTCGAGCTATACCATCTAGATGTAGGGCAGACTATTGAAAAGCCCTCAGCAACATTACACAGGCACTAATCTCTGCCAAAAAGCAAGAACCCACAAAACTGCCAACCAAAGTGACAAAAAGCCGAGCTCTGCTGGGCTCAGGATGGGCGCGGACAATAACTATCCCCCACACTCCAACGCACCACTGCAGGTTTACTATACAGATCTATCGCTTTGCATGCAACATCCATTTAGGTTTCAAGAGCTTTCTAAAGAGACCTCAACAATCTGAATTTAAATAAGCTGGGGCCAGTGGAGAGGGGAAGTGGTTCCTTTCATTATGTAACGTTCCCTGTTTTCCCTCCTGGTAGAAAGAATATATACAAACCATGGAGGATATTGACTCACTGAAAGATTGCTAAACAAAGAAAATAGGTTTTATATTGCATTAGCAACACAGATGAATAAGTTTAATAATGTCGAGTTGGCGGACAAAATCACTGAAGAGTTGCGAAACAATAAGTTTTGTATTATCAACACAGACGTAAAAGACTAATAACATCAATTGGCAAGATGACGTGTCCACTTTGGGGTTGCACCCTATTACTCAATACAGGAATCTTAAAAATAGTGTCATACATGCAGATATTTTTCACCTTTTTAAAGCAAATTCCTATGATTTTTGTGCTTTTTCGTTGCATCTATCAATGCATTCACTATGAGCAGAAGGAACAAATAATTTTGACAGAGTAAACAACTTCATTCAAGCTTCATGATCACAAAAATATACTTTCAATTCTAACATTCACTGAACAAGTGCTACACCTGTTTGACATTCTCAAGAAAGTAATAAGGAAGGACATTTCTTTCAGCTGAATCTATCTATTACAAATGCTTTGTAGGAAGTTTTTTGGTACTTTTTCCAAATCCTTTGTCCTCTCTTCTTAAGGGGTGATTACATCATGTGCTTTGTATTTTTTCCTATTTTTCTTCTTTTTTTGAAGAAGAAATAAGGGGAAGGGTAATTTTTTAAAAAACAAGGGAAGTTATATTCCTCATTTGTTTGAACCGTTTGAGGAACCCTCACTAGGAGAACAGTGCACTGCTTTAAAGTATTCAGGGTTTTATTTCATGCGTTACAAGATGTATTTATATGAGGAAAAAAATGATAAAAAGACATAGCAGCATTTCTTATTGGTATATAACTTTTCTGGTAAATCTACATGTATGTGGTAAACATATGTCACAATTTTCTTAAAAAAGTATAAAAACTAGAAACCTCTCTCTACTTCTTCGATTCTGATACACTTATTAACAGGATGAATATCTTCAAATTCTATCACCAGATTATCTTTACAAACGTCAACTTTTCCACAAATATAAGAGCCATCCAAAAAAGTGTCCTTCTGGTACTGTAGATTTTTTTCGAAATTTTTTTGCAGTAACTCTGGTTTTGTTGTGTGTAGATTGAAATTAAAACCCAATTGAGCACCCAAGGTCATTTGCTGGTATCTGGAGCACATGTTATTGCACACTTTCTCCATCTCTTTATTCGAAAGATGCCCTACCAGTGTCAGCAGCATGCAAAAGCATGTGATTATAAGGGAAAAGGGCATCAAAGTGCCCTAATTTTAGTCTATGAGCTCAGACCCAAGCCTACAAGTCATGGATTTATTTGTAAAATTGGCTGTGTCTGAGGAGTTGAGACTAGCAATGCCACCAGCTGGACTGCAAAAACACTAAGTTCCAGATGCTATGATAGGCTTTCTTTCCAGACACAGCTCCTCTCACATGGTAGAAAATAAATGGACTGCATCAATTGGGTCTGGGAATTCAGACTATCATACTTATTTGAAAAAAAGAAGTTTCATTGGATCCCTGGGTCCCAGGAAAGCATGAAAGGATGAAAGAAAAGGGGAATTTCCAAAACCTGTTGACGAGACAAGTCTTGTGTAGCAGCCTTGAATCTCCAAAGAAATTGAGAGAAAGGAGCACTTTCGAAACCTGTTGACATATGCTTTTTATGTTGCCTCCCTAAGATTTCCTCATAAGAATGAGAAGTTACTTATGTTGTTACCATGGGTCTTGAGGATAAAAGGCACAAGTTTTGAAGCTTGTCTGAGGGACAAGGACCATTAGGAGCCTCCTTGAATATATTTATGCCTTGTTGGGGGACCCTCAACAATTCTGACTGCTACAAATCATTTCTAGAGAATGGTAGCAAACTAAATTTTACATTCTAATCTGTACTCTTAAATCTTGACAGAAAATGCTTGTAATATTAGCAAAATATATAGAAACTAGACATTTAATTCGTCATGTAGACGAATTAGGTGATCTGTCCTTAATGTTAGTGTTTAAAATGATAGATATGATGAAGAAAAAAAATTGAGACAAAAAAAATATATGTCACAGCTGGGATTCGAACTCACGACCTTCACATTAAGAAAACTACAATTTTCCCCATTGATTAATACACGCAGGAGTTTCTCCATAGGATATTACACGCAGATCAGGACTGGGATTCTCGTGTCATACATTGTGCAGAAAATTTCGATATGATCCCGGCGCTNGACAAAATCTCTTTCCAGATCTCCTAAATTAATTCGGCATCATTCAGCAGATGTCATAAAAATCTGTTTTTTTACAATTCACACTTCATATTTTGTTCAATTTTACAAACCGGTATTTTATCATATTAGTCAGAAATTATCTTGGGATAGAGTTTTAAAACAGTGATTCAAATCGCTTCATTATGGTTCCTTCACAATTCTCACCTGCATGAGAAATGTACTTATCACAGATTTTTTATTAGCAATTACGTCTACTTTATAAATCCTGCTATACATTAAGATCCCTGTTTCCGGGAGTATTATCATGGGATGGTTCTAAGCTATTGTCGAGAGGTCTACCAAGCAAGATACAGTAACTGGGAGTGAACAGCGGCGAGACGAAGTTATTATATTTGTGCATTACGGAACACCGGTAAATAGGTTTTATCTGTCGCAATTTCATTCTTTATGGAGGGAAAATTAAGGGGTTTTCCTAGTGAGTGGGTTGTATATGTACATCCATGCCCAATCATAGATGACATGTAGGTTTTTGTGGTTGGCATTGGTTGTCCCGCCAAAATTAAGCAGATCAGAATGAAAGTGGATTTTCCCCAGCTGTATATAATGTCCTAATTGGTATTGTAAGAGTTTTATATTCAACAATGTATATTAGGTGGTCTTCCATTGAGAAAAACAGTCACTATTGTGAGATTGGAGATGTGTATAATGACATCAAATCATTAAAGTTTCCATAAAGTTTTAATACTTAGGCAGTGTTGCTAGAAAGTTGCACTCATTGCAAATTGGTGAGCATGTTCTTATTTGCCCATCTCTCTGCTCTTCTAATAGGATGCACATGAAACAATGATCTTGATTGGCGCAAACCAATCAACTGGAACTTGCGATCAATTGCAACTTTCTTGCAACACCCCTCAGACTGCTGAATTCTATATAGTGTAATAGAATTTTGTGAAGGACTTATCAGCTCCAGAAGGAAAAATTTTCAACATACAGAGCAATTCAGAATTATTTGCTACCTGTTATCAATATAAAATCTAAGAAAAATGGAATTGATCCAGTTATCACAATCTGTCGCCATTGTCCTCAGCTTTATCAGGGTTTCCACAGAAATTTGAAGACAAAATTCCATGACTTTTCCATGACCAGATTGCTGCTTTCCATAACTTCCTTTCTGGCACGGTTTTCAAAATCACACACTATTTGATGGCCTCCACCTCCCATCATAGCCATAAAATGTGAGAGTTGCAAGACACAATGAACAAGAAAGCTGCCATAGCCAAGACGTAAATGCAATTCCATGACTTTTCACAAATGGTCTGAATTCCCTGACATTTCCCTGACTTTCTATGACAAAATTTCCCCAGATTTTCCATGACTGTGGGGAACCTGTTTATAGTAATAACAGGTAAGCAAATACATTTTAAGTTGCACCTTTGGAGATACCTTGTCCAGTTGCGGACTCTGTGTTCTAATAGCAACTTATTCCGCACATACCCTTGCCCTGAAAACACAGGAACTATGTAAAACGCTCAAACACAGATTCTCGCATACCCATCTGGACTGTGTTTCATAAAGCTGAGCGTAGATCTACGCATGACTGTATGAACGACTGGTGATCCTTTCTTCGTTGCCATTCAGCGCCAGGAGTTATCATTGAGTGTGAGAAAGGATCACCAGTCGATCATACAGTTGTGCGTAGATCTATGCACAGCTTTATGAAAAACAACCCTGGAGGCCCGATCATGCGGAGGGTTATATGAGAATCTGTGGTGTGGTTGAGTGTCATGGTCCCTGTGTGGTGCACAGGCAGGTGCAACATGTGTTTGAGTGCAGAGTCCTCAACTGAACTAGAAATTACCTGGTCTGGAAAAGGTTTCATCGAGAAGCTCTTCCCTACTACCGGTAGATGGTGTGAGCATAGGGCTTTGAGGTGAAGAGGTGGACAGATAGGCAGGCAAACCTAGAAATGAAAGAGGAAAGAATGAAAATCAATTTGATTTCATCCAGTGCTGGCAGAAGGTGTAAGGGGTGTGGCTTTAAGACGAGAAGGTGGAAAGATATGTGAGCAAACGTGGAGATGAAATGAAAACATAAAATCTGAATTTCATCCTCCTTGATACATATTACAGATACAAGGACAGGTCTTCGAGGTTAGGAGGTGGAAAGATGGGCAGGCAAAGCCAGAGGTGAAGAGTAGGAGAGATAGGTGAGCACACCTATGGATGGAACAATGAAAAAAGAAAGATTGTTTCGTCCCAATATCATCTTTCTGGTCCTTTCTGCTCCTATTGCACGGGAATATCGTTGATGGGTTAAGTGAGAACAGACAAAACCAGAGAAAAGAAAAAGTAAAAGGAATAGGGAAAAAGCTATTTGTCAATTTGTTCAAAACACAAACATTAGAACAAAGAAGCTGTGTTTAAAGGTGCTTAATTCAGATGTAGAAAAGAAAGACGTTGAAAGGAATAAATAATCTAAAGTGATATCAAAAAGTAGTGCCCCTAAAATGCGCAACTGCCTCCCAAAGTGTTTCCCCTTCATATTGGTTTATATCAATGCCCTGTATTAACCCTATGCAGGTCCGTATAATTATGGTATCAGTGCATGAAGACCATCTAAATGAATACCACACTGCTCTGATTATTATTTTGAGGGGATATTCTACTACTGACTTCACAGGTTATTGGGCTTCCTAATTGATTTGGATTCAGGAAAGGATAATTATACCCCAAGACCAGGAGGTCTACAGCTGACAGCTTTCAAAGATTTTAACCCTAGATGGTTAGTCCATTTGAGGAATCTGTGCTCTTATTGCATCTGCCTCTGCACATATTCTTGCCCTGAAAACACAGGGGCTACAAGAAATTAATCTGTGACGTCATGTCGCACAACTCCTCATTCACTTTGTACATAGACTTTTTAAAAATGGATCAATATGAAATTTAGAGTAAGGCTACAACATCATTCTTCTCAAGATACATGCAGAATCAATACAGAAATGCTATACCCCAACCCAAAATTGAAATTTTGTTTCTGAAAAAAAGTGAAAATGTGAAATTCTGTGTACAGAGTGAATTAGGAGTTGTCCGACATGACATCACAGATTCCGTCGATTTCGCCGATCGCACGTATCCGCATGAGCGGTAGGGATCGTCAAATCTCTGTGACTTTGAAAATTCTTAACTTTTGAACGGGTTGTCTGATTTTGCTCAAATTTTTCTTCATTCAATGACACTACAATAATTCCAGGGGTTGGTTTCCCTTTAACAAGGAGAGGACAGCTAAACCTGTTTTGTGCAATTGGCTCCATAGGTGTATCTACCATTCCCTTTGTCCCTCGAACAGCGAATACCCACTCATAAAACACTTTAGCATCCAATTATCTAATGGCATGGCAGTTGCATTGTTATTTTCCCTCTCTTTTTCATCATTCTTGGAAAGTGCCATGCAGTCAGGCATGCAGATTCTCTTTATTAGCCTCTATTAAACTCTTTACAGCTGAGACCACCGGATAAAAAGGGGGAAGAACACTACACAAGGAAAATGAGGAATGACCAGCTTAATCCACAAGAGGGCAGTAGTCTAATATAACCATAATGAAAAATGAAAGTTTGACTCAGAAATACATCAGGGTTGTATTTCATAAAGCTATGCATAGATCTACACACAACTTTCCAAACGACTGGTGACCCCTTCTCAGGCACGATTTAGCGACAGAAGTTATCATTGAGTCCAAGAAAGTGTCACCAGTACGTCGTTCATGCAGATCTACTCACAACTTTATGTAACACAACCCAAGTTATTGAAATAAAAAGAGACGAAAAAGAGCAACAGGGAGGTATATTTACAATCTCCAGCGCCCCTTGTGCAAGTACTTCGAACAGAAGCTCTCATAACCGATAGAAATCACCTAGAATTTCATGCTAATCAATCAAAATAGATTATAACCATTAACACAAGGATTAAAGGTCGTTTAAAAATATGTTATCAATCAATTTCTGAGCTGATGTGTTATGCAAATATTTGAACTCATAATCCAGACTTTGGTCATAGCACATTCAATGTCAAAAAGATAGAGAGAGTGAGATGGGCCGATGGAGACTAGTCTCATTCATCAGCCCTTTTTCAATGTCAAATTAATACTCTCATTAGCCCATATTCAAAGTTAAATTGATAATGTGTTATGGGAAGAAAGCAGTTTCATTAAATCATCAAATGCTTTTAAACGATCCAAATTAATTTCCATTTAAATCAATAACTCCCCTCATAAAAGTTGTTTGATTTTATCCTCCACTGACCAATTGTTTTATCCCCACTAAATTTTTTCCATTTCCTTCCTTTCTTTTCATTTATTTACTTTTATTTTCATATTTTTTTTTCTTTCAACAACTTCATATGTAAAATATAACCTGTAACGATTTCTCTTTGCCTTCTACAAATCATTTTTCAAAATAAATGAGTTTCAAATATCTAAATATCTTTTAAACAAATTTTTGACTGACCAACTCAATAATTGGTTTGACTTTTTCCCCTTAAACATGAGCTACTAACCTACCATTTCAGTGAAAGTATTCAGAACTGAATCAGAAACCTAAATATTCTCTCTCTCCTCTAGACTGACACGAACATGAATGTATTTCATTATCTTCTGTAAGCCTAGCAGCTGGAGACTGAGATACAAGACTAGAGGCTTGAGATACAAGACTAGAGCCTGAGCGTCTGTATCCTGTTTACAAGTCCTGTATTTGACCTAGCCAGTCTGAAAGGGGAAGGGGGAGGGGAGGCAATGAATTATTGCCCTTAACCTTAAAGTGTATCTGAGGCCAAAAGTTAAAATTTGCTAGCTGGTTGAACCAGGGTAAAATATACTTTTTTTTATTTTAATCTACAAGGGCTCATTCCTGTAATACCCATTGCCATGTTTGCAGTGGATCATATTTCTAAGGTTTAGGGGGCTTATCGCTCATTGTATTTTTAATGATGGGTATTACGCACACAACCAACCCCCCTAAACATCCCATGGCATTAAGAAGTTGGGTTTTTTTTAAATATTGAATTTTAGCAAATTGAGTGTTTTTCATGATTAATAATTTGTTTGTACATTAAAGGTATAGATTCGTAATGACCAGGATGCAGAAATTGATGTTAAATGAGCTGATGTATTCACAAGTTGCTTTACATGCCTAAATATATCTATGTAGGATATTAGGAGTACATTTATGCTCGTATTCTATGTATTTTACGTCGAACAGGTCAAAACGCCATCGTTCCTGCGGTGTGCTAAGTGCTTTAGCGCGGGAGAGCGTCGGCCTGAAATTGGCGGTGCGATCGGTGGTATTGTCTGCGGTGTGTGGGCTCGCGTTCATTTTGTACGTGAAGCATGTTCTGTGAGGAAGTACGACCGCACCAGGTTATTTTATTTTGCGATAATTAAGCCATTTCTAGGTCGATTTCATTCAAACAAACTATGAACATGCTCTAATTTACTATCGAAAAAATGCATTATGGTAATAATTTTACTGCAGCTCGCAAACTAGTTAAATATCTGAAGCACCCTCCTCCCAAAACTAGTCTTTCCCTTTAATAGCCAATGAGCGCAAATTGTAAATTCTGTCCCTATGTGCAAAAAAATGAAGCAGAGATGCTTGGGTGACGCTTACAAACACATGCATTAAATGCAAGCCCGGCAAATCATCATGAATCTGAACCTGAAATGAACCAGCACATTTTGAAGTGCACATCCATTTGTAAAAAAAAAAAAGGTAAATAATCAATGAACCTCACCAAATAGTGACAGAAAGTTTCAAAATTGTTGCCATAGTAACAAGCAAATTTAGGAAATTAATACTGACCTACAACCTTAATAATTTAATGAAAATCTTCTGACCAGCATGAATCTCATCCTTGGTATTCATTCATTACTGAATTGCTACGTTTGTAATGTTTTGTACCTATCCAAATTTATTTCATTTAAATTGATAATTATCTTCCCTCATGAACGTTGTTTGATTTTGTCCTCCGCTCACCAATTGTTTTATCCCCACTAACATTTTTTTACATTTGCTTTCTTTCTTTTCTTTTTTTTCTTTTGACAGAAAGTTTCAAAATTGTTGCTGTAGTAACAAGCAAATTTAGGAAATTAATACTGACCTACAAAGCAATCAACCATAATAATTTAATGAAAATCTTCTGACCAGCTTGAATCTCATCCTTGGTATTCATTCATTAGTGAATTGCTACAGTGTTTGTAAACATTACGGCTCGTTAGACGTGAAGTGGATTTAGAGTATTTTAATCTCATTACAAGGGTCAGATGCACTTTGCATTCTAGACCAAGAAACCGAAGGAAGTGCAGGGCAGGCGAAACCATGGGGGGAAGGGGTCAAGGGGGCCTGCCAAGGGGGCCTGACCCCCCCCCCCAATATGTTTTTTTTACGTGTGTGTGCCTGTGTGTATGAAAGAATGCATGCATGTGTGTGTAGTGCGTATATGGGCCCCAAATTCTAAAAATCATTCTGCCTCTCCTGAAATGTTGCATTAAACCTATCATCACTGACAAATTTTTCATGACAAATTTGTCATACCTGGTAAATTATGTTGCTCATCTGCATATCTACGTTTCCATGGTAACC
>BQKZ01000974.1:15222-28194 GCA_036244855.1 Temnopleurus reevesii
GGGGGGGGGGGGTAAAGCAGGATAAGCGGGTTGGTGAAGAGAGGAAGGGTAGGGTGGTAGAGATAGAACAGACGCATGGGGAAATGACAAGTTATTGTGAATGACAGTTATCATGGTTATGGCTGCTTGATAAAAACGGAAGCAGTCTTAATTTTTTACCGTAAAGGTTATCACAGACATATTTTATTTTACATTATTGTGTATACAAAAATATGCATATATCTTCATTTTGTTTTCGCTAAAATACGAATTGAAAATAAAGTGAATGGAGGAATGAATAGAGAATCGATGAAACATGAATTAGATTGTTAGATTGCAAAGGTTATTAGAATTATGATTTGGATGTCACAAAGTTGCATATTATTTTTCATTTTGTGAGCCTAACTCTCTTTAGAATTTTTTTCTCTTTCCACGTCCATCTACCCCCATGGCAAGGAAAGAATAATCATACACATAATCCCTCTGCTGGAGAGAAAATTAATCTTATTCAAGAGGTCAATGCCAATACTGATAATCCTTTTCAAATCAACTTAACCTAATTTGAAGCGCTATATCTGGCCTATTAAATTCCAATACGAGTTTGCAATCAAAAGTGCCGTAATTGCGAATGACGTTCTTCATTGCGAAAGTTCTCTACACACGCAAAACTGCAGTTTGCATGTTGCCTACGAAAAATTACTCCCAAACACAACAATATTTCATTAGACTGCATATCGTTTGCCTGATTGTGGGACTAATCATTTTCAAAGGAAGGTGTAATAAAAAAGAAATGTAATTTGAGGGGGAAAATACCGTTAAGAATGGCAAATCTTCTTATAGTTTTTGCCAAAACAACTCCTTTTGAAATATCAGTAATAATGAGCCTTTTGAAATACACACCTCCATAATATTGAGCTTTCAGTATAATGAATCTTAGTTTTTCTTAGTATTATGCTTGTTTTATTATCATTTTGTGTTCTATGAATAACCCATCCCGGTGGGCCGAATATTGACCTCATCTATTGATGGTAATAGATCCGGATAGTTATGCACTATCCCACACTATGGGCCAGTCACACCTACGGACTGGTCACAAGCTGCTGCCAGACTGAATTATCGTAAATTCAAATTATGAACTATGAATTCATGTTCTGTTTAATCAATGAATTGGTATCATTGGGAGTGAGGTAAATAGTCTCAAGCATCAGACTTAAACCAAATAAGACAGTAATAAATACATATTCGTTGATAGGGTTTGATAGCAGGATGAGGTCAGTCTGTTGGAGTGACCACAACAGATCCAGAATATGCATGCGGTCAAACGAAAATGTGAATAAGGTAAACGTTACAGAAAACATGACAGCAGTGACCATATGGCCAGCCATTCACTTGACCCTTGCATGTGTATGGAAATGCACCTCGTGTATATTCCAGAACGGTTAGCATCTGTGCCGTATGTGAAAACATATTAGTGGATAATGATTGTGAGAAGAAGGGACAAATACATGGGCAAACTAAACAACTTCCATTTAAGCCTTAACAATAGCTAGATGTACACAAACGAGATTTCCATCTCTCCTATTCGGCGGGNATTTCAGAATATACTCTTGTGACCCATCAAAAAAATTTATGACGTCACAACTGAACAAATTGGAGAAAAATTACCCTCAAGTTCATGATATTCAAGAAAATGCCGAAATAACTTCAACCCGCTGTAAAATTGCGGTTGGTCAACCGATAGATCTGAAATTTGATAGTTGTATGCATCGATATAATTCACGACTACGTGCCAAATCTCAGAAAATTTGATGACGTCATCATGACGTAATCACCCTAAAACCTTATTTTACAAGGCGTTACGTAATCTTGAATAAGATGCTTATCTAGGATTTTCTTTTATTTGGAGTGAGCTCAAAATGACCGCCTTGAAACTTCCTTTCATGCAATACCAAATATGATACATGCTATCACTGAAAATTTAAAGTACACCGCCATTATTTGCACGGCTGTATATACTTTGCGTTCATTGTTCGCACGTGCGCTGCATGCATTGTCAATTTCGGAAAACTTGAAACCGTTTTTGGTCCCCTAAATAAACTTCATTTTGCTTGAAATTTGGCAGACACATCGGTTGGGGTCAAATGAAGGTCCCTACAAAGCCGGATTTTTTAAATCACTCAAGCGTAACAATTTAGACGCCATTTTGTATTGTACACCATTTTTCCATTTCTTCTCTTGATTGCAGTAAAATACAGTTACGAAAATGATACCAATATATTCCTGGTGAATTCTTCTTTCCAATGATACTAAACACGCCCTATAAGATATATGTTACAATTGAAAATTTAAAGTAAACCGCCACTTTGTGCACACCTGTATAGACTCTACGTTCATTGTTTACATGTGCGTTGCATTATTGCCAATGTGGGAAAACGGGAGTCCGTAAGTGTTTAGTCTTCTAAATAACCTTCAATTTCCTTAACATTTAGCAGGCACATCGTTCGGAGTCAAATGAAGGTCACCTCATGATCGAATTTTAAATCACTAAAGCATAATATTCTAGATGCCATTTTACACCTTATTTCGTTCATTTCTTTCGATTGGAGTAAAATATAGAAAATGGTATCAATGTATTTCTGGTGAATTATGCATTACCATGATTGTGTTCAGTATTCATCAAATTAATTTCAATTAACCTTAAATACATTTCCAATGAAACACATTCAGACGACATTTGTCGCATTTCGTTTTCAAGTAACGAATGCAGTTCTAGTCTTAGCATTATGCTTGTTTTATTATCATTTTGTGTTCTATGAATAACCCATCCCGGTGGGCAGAATATTGACCTCATCTATTGATGGTAATAGATCCGGATATCTATGCACTATCCCATATTAAGGGGACAGTTACACCTACATACTGATCCCATTCTGCTGCCAAATTGAATTATCGTAAATTCAAATTATGAACTATGAATTGATGTTCTCTTTAATCAATTAATTTGTATAATTGGGATGAGATGAATAATATGAATAATCTCAAACATCAGATATCAAACGGAGGCGTTGTGGTGTAGTGCATGGTTCTGACTCTCGTCTTTAAACCCGATGGTTGTAGGTTCGAATGCCATCCATGACGTTAATTGTCTTCAGCAAGAGATTTACCCACATGGTGCTGCACTCAACCCAGGTGAGTTGAATGGATACCGACTGGAAGAGATTCAATGAATGCAGCGAACACCAAATGGAAGCCATGCTGTAGTCGGGTAATAATGCACAGAACGCTTAAAAACACTTCGTATTAGGCGTTACATATTATTGTTATTATTGATAAGACAGTAATAATTAAAATTTTGAAAATGCAGTGTGATACCAGGGTAGGATCAGTCTCTTAATGTGACTGCCCTATTATCAGGGATGCCAACCGATCAGGAATATGCCTGAGATAAAATCAAATTAAAATGAGAATGAGGTAAAGGTTAGAGAAAACATAACAACAATAACCATATATACGGCCAGTAATTCACTTGCAATAAAAGCCATGAACTTGTAATGAAATACACCGCATGCATATTCCCGAACGGTTGGCGCCTCTGTATCGAGTTAAAGCATCGAAACCAAGTGGATAAGGCTCGTGTTTTTCATTTAAATAAGGTTATGGGTTCCAATTTATAATCATACCGTTAATCTCCTTTAGCAAGATATTCATCCACATTATGGTGCACTCTACCCAGGAGAGGTGAATGGGTACCGATGGGTGAAATCAAATTAAATCAGTGAGCACCAACCATGGTTGCCCTGCTAAAAATGTGGGAGTAATATGCGCAAAGCGCTTCTGTGCAGTCACACCTACTGATCTCGCCCTGCTGACAACTAAATTATCTTAAATTCGAACCGTGATCTATAAATCAATGTCTTGTATATTCACCAAGTTTGTACAATTTCAAACAGAATAAGACAATGATAATTAAAATTTTGTTGATGCAGTCAGTCTGTTGATGTGACTGCCCTTAAAGAGACATTTACATAAAATGATAAATAAATGTAGTGCATTATTATAAATATTAAGCTCTATGCTTTCGATGATACTATACTCGCTTTCCTTTCGATGTCTTCATCCTTCCAATTCTTTGCATATCTTCAATCTCCATCTTATTATCATCCAAAGACCAGCACCATCTATCAAAGACCGAAGGACGCCTGCCTTAGTTGATGCAGGTGGTGTGAGCTTAAGGTCCCTTAGCGACCCAGGAGTGTTTTGGAAGTGGCGCTCAGCGACTGCTTATTTTGACACTTTGAATCTTATTGAAGATTCAGCTCCGAATACGCGTTTTCTTTCGACCTTGCTCCCTTCGTGTCAATGGCCGCCAGTCCACTATGAATTATACATATTTATCGCACATAGATCTTATCATTGATGCTGCTCTAACTTACTAACTGTCCTCAATCATGCCAATGAATGCTAAGATTGCATCATAATTCATTATATCTTTCTGTTTTGTTTGTCTATTTGTAACACGACACAACCTATGTCCGTAAAATTAAGTCGAAAGCTAATGTAATGCTCCTTTATAATACAATCGAAATCGTTACCGGCTTGTGATTGAGATATATATACAGGTCAATACATGACTGTTTGAAGGGGGTTTTAATTCTGTTGTACGCGCCCGTTTGTGTAATACATATGTAGATGCACCAGCTTACCAAGAATTTTAAAACATGGCCCCGAATTTTTTTTCTTTGTTTTGTCCCGGAATCCCTCTCCACAAAGACCTGGCAAAAAGAATGCTTCGAGAAATTTGGCAACCACTTTATTTGCACCCTTTCATTTTATAAAAATAATGAACGGCTTTTATATAGCGCTTATCAACTCTTTATAAAGAATTCTCTAAGCGCTCTATAATTGCAGCATTATCACCCTGGCTTTAGCACGGCAGCCACTCCATTAGCGCACTTGGCGTTTCAAGGAATAGATATTCCTACCAGGTACCCATTCACCTCACCTGGGTTGAGTGCAGTACAATGTCGATGAATTTCTTGCTGAAGGAAATTAACGCCCCTTCTCTCTACCCGATGACAGCTGCCCCACCCCCTCCCCAAAAATAAACCCAGAATACGCGCATGATGTGAATTAGCATAATTTGTATATTGATAAGTAGGGGTGGACGTTTAGAGTGGAAATATGCTCGAGCAACTTTATATCAAAATGAGAGCTGCTTAATTTATTTTAATAGTATCGAAATAATAAAGTTCATTAACACTTAATATGAAGTGCATGGCTATCTTATTTGGCGCATCTCAGTATTCAAGGAATTATTTCCATCTGGTACTCATCTAAATCACCTGGGTTGAGTGCAGTACAATATGGATACAATTATTGCTGAAGGAAATTAATGCCATGGATGGGACTCGATTTTTTTTTATTGGGTCTAATTATATACGAGACATTTTACTTGCTACCTTCAAATGCTAAGTTCCATCCTTGAACTTTCTTTCTCATGGTTAAATCAAGCGCATAATTTTTTGACATTTCAAATTTTTTCTTAATCCTATTTGTGAAGGGGGCCACAGGAATATCGGAAAATGGGAAAAGCACAGGCCGCGAATGTGACAAACTTTTAGGTCCCTAGATAGCCTATGTAAAGTGTCCAGAAGATCAAGGGCAGATGCAATTACGCTTTGAGGACAGTTCGCACTGCTTCAGATTTAAGTTTGTGTTGATTCTTTGGTACCTTGGGAGGGGGAATATCAAGGGATAACCAATTGAGAAAATATGCTTTATGATTATTTCACACGTATGCTCGACAGTGAGCTTGTGACAGACTTTTAGATTTTATTCAAAGGTTTCTAACTTCTTCTGTATATGAAACATGTTTAAAGGTTACAAAGCTTCCTTCAATAACCACATTTGAGAGTTCAAACGCAATTACAAATTGTGTAGAGAATGGGAATAACATTTAGCTAATTATAAGCTGATGCAATATTAATATTCTGAATTTGAAGTTTAATCTATTAGTGTTAGCCCGTTAGCCCACCAGTCCATAAGTATAGCAGTTTTTTTGGTGCGGCATGTTTCAAGATGCAATCAATATTGGACATTGATAAACCATAGGTGACCAGCCGGACGCTTAAGTCTCTACAGCTACATGCGATATGCGGATAGCCTCTGCGTATCTTCTGCGAGTAGAACGTGATCGTTTCGTTTGCAAAATGCCAGTTGCTTCCTGAGCTTCGATACATTTCTACTTTTTTGGTTTGTGAATGTTTATTTTATTGTTTCATACTATCACGTATTCTCAATTTTAAACATATCTCATGGGTTTTACGTCTTAACCTGCCTCAGTGTGATTTATTCTAAAGCACCTAATGATTCATGAACAATTTCTCTCGGGCTGGTTTGAGCACTATAACACCCAGATTCTCACAGAGAACGTGAATCAGGTGTTAACTATCGCTCTAGTATTTAATGCCGGGAAATAATTAGAGCAGCACTATAGTTTGATTTTTACACTTCTTTATAACGGTGTTAAATAAGAAAGAGCTTAATTTTGCGGTGTCTGGTTGCGACCTTCTACTCAGCATGCATGGATGGTAGCCGCCAAGGTTCATTTCTATAATCAACGGTAAGAAAAAAAAGGAAAATATTATTGGATACATGCAGTCTAAATGCAATTATATACCCTCGGCGCTCTTCCAATGATTAGCGTTTGTTTGAGTGACCTTTCTGTGCGCTGCTGGGTGTATAATTTTCTGTTCACATTGACACTAATTTGAATGTGCAAAAATGTTTGTGAATAGCTCTAAAGTATATCTTTGAATTTACAAAAGTTAATATTGTAATGATATTGTTTTGATGGAAGCTTCGTGACACAAGTCTGGTGTCTGCTCATAAAGGGGTCATTAGTTCGGATCCCAGGCAAGGCGTTGATTTCATTCAGCGAGAAATCCCTTTCAACTTTACTACACTAAACCCAGGAAGGGGAGATGGATAGATTAGAATTAAGATACCCTTTAGCAGATGGCCCCCATCAGGATTTAAAAAAGTAGGCTAACAAGGAAACTTAACAGCCGTAGCCCTTGCGCATACGTTGGCTCAAGATGTTTTGCGTTCGCTCTTTCATTGAAACATTTGAAAAAATATGCATTGATTTATTTTATTCTTAGCAGATACCATCACAGTCATGCATACATAAATATGCAAAGAACTAATGTATTGTTGCCATTGGACAGCAAACAAAATAAAAAAAAAAAAAAATAAATACTAACGCAATTAAGCACGGAACAGCCCGTCTTGGTCACATCGATGTGCAGCCCCTATCATTAAAACTCTTCACAGTAAAGCATATCTAGCAGTGTGAACGCGCCTTAATTTCTTGATTGCGAAATGTCAAAGGAACATGAATGTGACTGATTGAAAATGAACACAACTGATAATTTCATTACTGGATTCATCAGGGGAAGTGACTTTCCAGGGGCTTATTAATACATCATGCCTCACAGTCGCCTTCATTGTAGAAAGAGAGAGAGAGAGAGGGAGAGATAATTTTGGTTTTACGTCATGTACATGTATCATTTAAATTTGAATATTTGCACCAGGAGAAGAAGAAAGAGAGAAGGAGGCGACTGACCGGATTCGAACCCGCGACCAACACAGTGTGCATGTCTAAACGCGAATCATTTATACTGGATCAGGGCCCCGTAACATAAAGGTTTGCGATTAATTGCTGACCTGATAGCGATTGATATCAATCGCTAGTCTATGGCAAATCATGTACTAAAGTTTGCAATTGATCGCAAAATCCAATAGCGATTAATCGCAAAGCTTTATGTTACGGGCCCCTGAAGAGCTATATCCCATTCAAGAAAATAAAGCATCTGTACGATGACAGATACAAATTCGTCTGATGCCCCGGTCACACAGGACCCCGGAAGCAACACGATTCCATACGACTCTTTATTTGCAGGCAGCTAACTGTGAACTGAATCATGTTGAATCGTGTTGCTTCCGGGCTCGATGTGACCGGGGCTTAATCTATTAGAAAAACAATATGTTCCCAACCATTCAATACACTCTCAAGAACTTGAAATAGTTCTGTGAAAAAATCTACAAGGGTTCCAAAGTAGATGAACAAGGGAATATAGAATCTTTTGGGGAACCTGTAAAAGTTCCGATTATCTGATTATGGGACACATATAGCACCCTTTATAATATACCTTTGGCATCGTTCGAGTTGTAGGTACGTAGACACATGTTAACGCCAATCGAGCGTTTTCCCTATACCGATTTCTTATACGTTGTGCATACGTTGCCACCCCCCCCCCCCCCGCGAATGCGTGTCTGAGCTCAACGCATGAGCGTACAAACGACGTATGAGCTCGAAGTGCGAACATTTAGCATGTTTAGTGATATTCAAGCGTTTCTCTTGCGCGTAAGGGGCAATCACACATTTGCATTTAATTGACGCTGGGCCCATGTTGGCCATTAACGAAAATGCGTGATTTGGTATAGAAACGATAAAAACAGGTTTAGTAGGTGATTTACTCTCAGGTGTAAATTTCAAGCATTTTTTTACACAAAGGTTGTTCTTGATGACCTGAAAGCTTGCCCGAGCATGCCGAGGCTTGACCGAAATAGCAACAAGTCATGTATGGATTCCAAGTACTCAAATGTATTTTTTTAAAAAGTTTTAACCGATTATAGGAATACAATGTAACCAAATTCGTTGTCAACAAGTTTACATTAACTTGAATTCATTAGGAAATAAATGCGACTGGGTATTTATAGAACAAGCTTAATTTTGGATGAGCCTTTGATCAAGGGGCCGTGCGTTGGCGGTACGCTCGTCACGCCACTAAAGGCGTGGTCACACCGGCCGAACGGAGCTGTATAGCGGTAGGGATTTAGTCTGCAAGGACAGACCATAATGCTTTAGGTGTGCATGCACAGAGCGTGATCGCTACCGCTAAAGGACCGCTACAGCTCCGCTCGGCCGGTGTGACCACGCCTTTAAGCTGTGTAAGGAACGAAACAGGGGGCTGTCAATTCGGACCAATGACCGGAAGACTCTCAAACCTGAAAGACAATCTGTTGGCAGAGGTTACTGCGATTCATTCAAAGTCACCCCATGGACTAGGGCGAAGATCTTGTATCGGGTGTATGCCCCAGTACGGTAATACAACACGACGCATGACTTGCCTTCCCGCATAGGACAACTGACATCTGCATTGTGGCAGGATACATTATAAACATGAAGTGTTCTTACATGGACTCAACTTGCATGATGCAACCATGGATTTATATGCAATTGCAATAAGTAAACAATTAGATGAATAATAAACAAATAAAACTAAGGCACAGTTCTTGTTCCAATTTATCACTCTAAATTTTGAACTAAAACATAAATGACTATTTGGTGATTTGTTTATATATATGGTTTGATTTACAAACAGGTACACAATAAGCTAAAATATTCATGCTTTCATTATGACCTAATGTTACGAACGTTAATCCTAGATTATGATATGTGGGCACAAAGGACAAACGAATTGGACAAAGTTACACAACTTAATTCAAGCTTTCACAATTGCTTAATAATCATAAAAAGTGCATTTCCGTTCATTCACTGTTCATTGTTTCGTTCAACAAGAGCGACACATATTTGACATTTTCCCACCTAAAAAGAGGGAAGGACTTTCCTTTTGTGTGCTTCTAGGTACTGGGAATGATTCAATGGAAGTTGTTTACTTTGTCAAAGGGGGTGTTGTTCAAAAGTTGCAATTGATCGCAAGTTGCAGTTGATCAGAACGCGCCAATAAAAATTATTGTTTCATGCACGTTTAGCTAAATGCGCATACCGCGCGCGAATGACAATGCGCGTAACAATTTTCAAAGTTGCAGCTGATTTGCAGTTGATTTTGAGCAACACCCCATAAATCCTTTATCCCTTCTGATCACAGTGATGATATATTACAAATTTACACCTACAAAGGATGTTGACTTAACATCATATGGTGCCTTTTTTAGAACCAGAAAAAAGAAGATTTGTGAATATTACGTTTGGTGTTAAAGTTAGCACCGATGTTTTAGCACAATTTACTACATATCATACTGTATATTGTAATAGACAATTCATGCACAAATTGCCACTTATTACACCCATTCAATGATTCCAAAATATATCGCCGAAAGAAGAAAAATGAATATGCAATTTGATAGAATACTGTTTTGTTATTGTTGAGCCAGCCATAATATTTCCGCAACATTTGCAACAATTTGTCCATTACGATCTCTAAATGGCAGCTATTTACAAATAACCACTCATCAAACATCAACAATCGTCAGACGATACGTCAAAATATGACTCTTCACGAGTCAATATTGCTTTTTTATTGCCCCGATAGGGTAAACACGAGGATAAATACTAATATCAAGTTACCATGCTACCCAATACGAAACCCGATTACAAAAGAACTGGATAAAAATATCGGCTTCTCATTCAAAAACTAAAAATGGCTGGAGCGCACAAATGAAAATTTTCCCCAGTTATTCTGGAAAGGAATCTAAAACAGATACCCAACATGTTTGCTCAATGACAAGGAATATTCTTTCCTTTTTAAGATAGAGCTTTTGTGAGAGCTTGAATGGGAATTATTGTATTTGTCCATCTTTTTTGTCCTGTAATGTCATAGTGATACGAAGTGGATCGTTCAAGCTCAATCAGCCGACACATCAATCATCAGAAACTCAATAAAAATCGCCTTGAGACAATGTCATAAATTAGGTCCTTTTTCTCATATTTGTCTCCCTCTTTCTTTATAAATAGTACGCACTGACATTAAGACGGTGCTAGAAGATATTTTTGTCATTTTAAGTTTACTTTGATGTCTAATATGATTGTTTAATGGAGTCATCAAATGGCTAGACTTTGAGAAAGAAATGTCCAATTGTTTTCAGAAAAAAAATTGAAAAGTATTACGGGTCGCGGTGCTAGTTTATGTGCTTGTTAACAACTAAAACGAAGATATATGAATATGATTTCACTTTGTGTATCATAATTTGCTGGCTAGAGTAATGCTTAATAATGACAATAGATTCTAACTTCATTATTGTCTATTTTGAAAATGTCGAATTCTCGTGAATTAAAAAAAAAAGAAAAAGAAAATTAAATTGCTCTCAAGCGAACTGCACAAACTTTGATAGAGTACTTGATTGATTTTCCAAACGGAATTTTACCTTTTAGCGGGATATTTTTTAGTAGGCTGTATTGTTGCTTTTTATTCATCATTGCATTGTTATGACTTTTTAAATTATATCATAAAAGAAAATAGGTTACGAAAGAGGGTATAATACATTGGATAATTTCCCATCCGATATAAAACGTCGGCCTGTAAAGTCGTTCATTCCCGAAACGGAACAAAAATAACGACAGCTTTTAGATGCCACTCTTTTTAGAGGATAATTACCATGCAAAACGTTTGTCACACGCACATGCTCTCTTTGCTCCAACATTGACATTCATATACTAAACACGTGCTTAATCAAAGTGCATAAAGACTGAATATCTGAGATAAATAGAGTAAAGATGAAATCCTACAACATTACTATCGGAAAACGAAATAAAAGGCCCTCAAGATATAGGTTATCCAATGTACTTTGAGGCTGTTATAAGCCATTAAAAAGGTTCCAGATTGTCGATCAGCATTAGGAATTTTTACTCTAAAATAACAAGCAAAGGAAACGTGGGCAGTCTGAGCTCTTGGATTTCTATTTTGAAGGATTTTAAACAGATTACAAAATGACACGGCACGCAGACAGGAGTGAGTGACTAAGTGGAACCTAAGATTGCTGATAGATTTAGTTGGGATTATTTGTTTGTTCTCATATTCAGCCCCAAAAGATTCAACCTTTCTACGAAGTCTGTTTGTATAATGTTTGGCAATGTGTGTGCTCTTTTGTGTTAAACTTGATGTGAGTATGTTTTGTAAAGCTCTGACTGAACATAAAATCTTTGTTTAGTATAACACATGCGCGTATCTTGGTGTATTAGGGAGTGGCCAAGTCCTTTGGCAAGCAGAAGAGGCTCGGAATTAAACTAAAAAATGGGCGCAAAATGACAATTGATGCGCATTGCATCAGAAGTGAATCCCGGTGCGCCATGAAACCTAAAACATAATCAAGAACTGTTAGTTTCACCGAACTCTACTTAATGAACTGATCCGTTCTGAATAAAACAAATAAGTGGGGGAAGAGTGGAGTAGGGGAGGTCATTTCGTAAAAATACAACATCACTTGGCGGACCGGAAGTTTTGACTCAGCCATCTTATGTAGATGTGAAAACATTCCACATGATGTAAAATCGTGAAAGCTGTTATTTAATTCATACCATTTATTAAATGTAGAAAATAATAGTTAGAAGGGAATGAGGGTGCAAGAATGACATTTCAGATTATATGTCAAATGTCTATCAATAATTTTCTGTGAATGGCTTTTCAAGTTGTATTGTACATGTTAAGCATTATGATTTCACTGGGATTATTTTCATTTGAGTGACAAGTTAAAAAAAAAGGTTCTGCTCTGGCTATTTCCAGAGGGTCAGACGGTTGAGGGCAATCAGGGACTTTTGATGCCTATATTCTTTACTTGTTTGTTTTTATCGATTCTAACAGATACAGCTATTTCAAGCTTAAAATGTTCAATTAATGAAAAAAGTCTTTTCTTCAAGCGCCCTCCTGCAATTTAACACCATTATACACTCATTGTAATTATGCATAAAATGGATTTTTGCTATCAACGCTTCTTTACTCTTTACAACACAAGAGCGCTTCCTACCGACTCTCAATACGTGAACATGACATTTAGTTTTCACGCACGCCATAAATGGGCGAATTATACAGTGTGTCTCAATAAAAACGTAACACTTTTGAAATGGTTGGCAAATTGAGCATATATAGTTTTATGAAGAAATGTTGATATGTATAGAAAGCTGAAGGATCG
>BQKZ01000974.1:39300-57881 GCA_036244855.1 Temnopleurus reevesii
GGGGGGGTAATATTGAAAATTTTCGCAAAAGAGGAACATATTCCCAAACAGCTTATAGCTGGATTAGCTGTAAATGTATTTTACTATCTTCTCATTTTGTCACCTGTTGACAGTATAACAAACATCCATTCATTAATCGTTTATATGTTATAATGATAGCCATATGGTAGAATGAATACAAATAATTTCTAATAAATAAAAAAGGGAAAGGGTGTCCTATCATTACGATCGCTTTGTGCAAACAATCTCCCTAAGTGGCCGTCTTTTCGTGAAAGCAGTAACGCATTGTTGACGATTACCGAATGTAACCGAGATATTTTCAAATCACTTTGTATCTTAGTTTCATAACTAATCTTTATATCAAAATGCCTAAAGCAAAACCCGTGTTTAATAAGAAACACTTACTATTTCAATATCATATCGAAGGAATACTGAAAACATCAAGTAATCTTTAAGCACGAACACGTCTAACTAAAAGAAGTATTTAGAAACGAATATTGCAGCGGAAATTGAGCGTTTTCCGTCAATGACTACATTTTTTCTTTAATACTTACAGAATGAATTCAATGTTCAGTTTCGTACTCGGTTTAATATGACATTTTTCAAGTATGGAGGGGTCCCAAGGGCATTGGTTTTTATATTCAGCTGGGAGGTTGGAAAGCGTGTTTACGACATAAGTTTGTTTCCTGATTTCATATTCTTCATGTTCTAAGTGGCCTCTTTCTTTTGACCAGCTTGTAACTGTAAGCAGATGGGACAAGGTAATTGGACAAAGTAATCGACCCTCATTTAGGCCTTCACAATATATTTAATTCACATAAATCGTGGCTTCCCTGTTTATCCAATGAAAAGAGTCGATATATGTTCGACATTTCTCCGCAGAATAATAGGGAAGGGCTTTTCCTTTGTGATCCTGAAGCTCATGTGACGGCTTGAATGGAAGTTGATTTTTTCCGCTCCCTTTGTCCCATCTGCTTTCAGTGCGTTTTTCTCCACCTCCCAGCATCCTCATCCCGTCTTCCTCTTTCTTACGTCCCCTCTCCCCTTTTCTCTCATTCTATCTCCCTCTTTCTCTCATTCTATATGCCTCTTTTTCTAACACGAATGATAATAACAGCCAACCAACATTTGTATAGCGCTTAGTGCAAGCGTTACTATGCGCTCTGTTCCGCGTTCACCTAGCCGCTACCGCATTTTGTGCGTATCTGCACTTGACGAATGTCTTCTTACTGGTACAAAGTTGCGTCACCTGGGTTGAGTGCAGGACAATTAAGACTAATTTCTTGCTAAAGAAAAATACCGACTCCCTCTGGCTTATTCGGGTGTTCACTAAACGTGAATGGGTATAATGGAATATGAACCAGCACGACCCTGGAGGGCACTTAGATATTAAATGAGAATTAGAGAAATAATAAGGAAGCCATTTTATCCTAATTAATAGGAACACCAAACGTTACGATATGTTATTTGTTTTTCTTTGCACATCAGGGCCCCGTAACCAGGTAACATGAAGAGTTCGAATCAATCGCATTATTGATACCAATCGTAAGTCTATGGGAAATTATGTACTTAGATTCACAATCGATCGCAAGATTGATTGTACCTCTTTTATGTTACAGGTCTGACTTCTCATCAGCTCAATCGAGGTAGACTATTGAAGAAAATAGTGTAATTGGACAATTTAAAATATCACAGTTTCACATTTGATATTTTGATTCTTGCTCAGCTTACCATGTTCATAGTAATGTGAACAAGAAATAACGATTTGAGTCTTGATTACCATGATTACGTGCAATAAAAATACGAATTTATGTTGTTTTCGTTAAAGATGTTGATCAATTTTGTGGTTATTTTTGCCATGTTCTCCCTTACGTTTAGGCATCGACTACGTAATTTACATTTTTATTTTGACCTCATGCATATAACAGAACGGTTAGCATTTCTGCTTATGTTACATGTAGTAGCCGTAACGGTGCATTGATGGAACAAACACATACATTTACATTACCGTTTTGTATCGTTTTGACAGATTACGACGTCCTTTTCCGGGAAGAAAGGGGAAAAGATTTTTGTCTGATTTAAAAATAGAGGACACTGAACTGAAAGAGACTTGTAAGAAATGGCAAAGGAGAATGGAACTTCAGCAGAGATTTAAGATTGGACTGGATTGCCACCCCCTCATATTGGAGTACAATGCGCACGTGTTGAGTTGCTATTGAGAACCTCTCCGGGGTAGTCTAGATTTCTGTTTATCTGTTTTCCTCTCTCGCTGCCCCTCTCAATCTCTCTCTCTTTATCACCCCTCTCTAACTCTAATTCTCTCTCATTTACCCTCTTCCACACTCACTCTCCCTCCCGCTCTCTCCAAGCCTCTTTCAAGCCATCTCTCTCCTCCCTCTCATCCCTTCTTTCTTTCTCTCTCCCCCTCCTCTCTCTCTTTATCACCCCCTCTCTAACTATTCTCTCTCATTTTCCCTCTTCCACACTCACTATCTCTCTCCCGCTCTCTCTACAAGCCTCTTTCAAACCCTCTTTCTTCTCCCTCTCACCCCTTCTCTCTCTCTCTCTCTCTCTCTCTCTCTCTCTTTCTCTCTATCTTTTTATCTTTCCCACTCTCACCCTTTTTGGGGAGTTCATTATGAAGCTTTTGAAGATATAGGTAGTCAGGACTGCGGAACGTTTCGAAAAGTGCGGGGGAGGGGGGCAGCTACAATGGGGACTCTATTTTATGTCTCCATTTTTACACTTTCCCCTTGAGCTTTAATGTATTAACTGAATAATTGGACGGAGGAGGGTTCGGGACTGCTTCAGTCCATGTGCTTTATTCGCTTTATTCGTAAGACAAACCCGGATCCAGGATTTTGAAATAGGGGTAGGGGACCGACGAAGGCAAGCACGAGTGCCGAAGGTGCAAAGCCACAGCTGGGGCCTCCCCAAGAAAATTTTTAATCGTAGACGAGCTTAGATGTGTTTTCCTGTCATGTTAGGGTCTGTTCATGAGAGCTTCTCTTAGATTTTAAGTAGTTAAGCTTAGTAAGGGGAGAAATGGAGCAAAAAATGATTACACTCCGGCCCTGTAAGATAAAGTAAAGGAAAAAATAAGAAGAATTAAAAGAGGAAGAGATTTATTTAAGAGAGTGAAATGTTGATAAGTAGATCAAGGAGATTTGAAACAACAGAAAGAGGAGGGAGGGAAAGAAAGAGATAGAAACAAAGAAGGAGGACAGTCAGTGAAAGCATGCGTCATTCTGTGTTTGCAGGTTATACATGTGTTTTATTTGTGATCATAATAATGAGAGATGAAAGGGGTTAACAAAAAAGAGAATGGTGGGTTGAAGGAGAGCTTGTTCGAAGCTGAAAACACCTTTTTTGAGCATGCGAGAAGTGTCGCAGAATGATCGATCAGTATATCCCTAATCACCATTACCATAACATTATCTTTTCGCCAACATGCATTTTCTCATTGTCGTGTACATTATCCTTACAACCTTATACAAGACCGTAAACATGCATTGTTCTATAAATCGGGTACTTGTTATGGCAAATTTGGCAATGTTCGCATTTTATAATTTCAGGGTGCTAAAAAGAAGTCTGAACAAAGTGCCACACATCTGTAATGTTGTTTCTAACTTTTAGAATAGCACTACCCCTAGATTAGTTTTAAAGATCTAAGAGATTCATCCACATTAAGCTGCACTTGACTCAGTAATTGGGAAAGCAAACGTATTGGTCAATTTAGCTCAATGAACGCCAAGAAGCGCCTGGCTGGAATACTCCCCTGGGAGTGCAAAATGTGCATACTTCGTATAAGTGCATGATTGAATGCAATAAACCGGTATTATTCTAACACTTCTTTTTAAAGATGTGAATGATCTGTGTTAGATGTGAACCTATTGTAAAGATAAAACCGAAATAAACGATGTGGAGACGACGTTGATTAAACAATTTTTACAATTGGTGATCCGTTATTGGATTAAAATGTATATTAACGTTAGCTCCAGTTCTGAATTTCTGGCTGAATTTATTCGATTCACAGACTTTTTCTCAATCATGGTCTTATATCTCTGCACTGGAAAATTTACATTCCGCAAATTTTGCATTCATTAGAGCTTCAATGACAGTGGGTAAAAAAAGCCAACCATTTTCAATATTAGATTTCTTTTAAAATGTGCGCTATATTTTTTCACTTTAACCCACTTTCTGGGGAAAATAGATACAAGCAACTGGTACGAATTAAGTGACAATTCCCAAAAGACAAGACTTTCCATCACGTAAAATCGGTGTCCTTTTTACTCCTCATTCCTCTTTCCGTTATCCGAACGTGACTAGTTTTTCACGACATTGTATGCATTCTTAAATCCCTGCGGATCACATTAACTTACTTAATCTGAATTCGGTAGCTACCACTAAATGCCAACTCGGGATCAGGTTTTCAATGTACATGACTGAATCCGCTGCTATCGGCGACAGAAAGTTGTCAGGTTTATTCGTCTGAAAAGGAAAGAAAAATTACTAAAACTGATGAAATACTTACGAATGGAAAGAACTTGCAGTTTTATTAAAATATAATGTCATGTAGTGTACTGTTTTTGAACGAGTCTTATCAAATTTAAAGTTCTCAAAATTTTACATTAGAATACTTATATTACTTGTATTTTGTATACTTGAACAACAAAATAGGATTTTCTTACGGAAAAGATAAGACGATTTGAAAATATTGATAATTCTAGAGTAACACTTCTGGATTTAAAAAGAATGATTTGAATTTTGTCTGCACATTTCATAGTATTTCATTGGGACGAAATATGTTATAGTGAACGTTAAAAAGTGTACTAAAGATTTTGAAAGAAATCACTATCATGAACAACAATTTCATAATCAACAATCAATATTCTTTTAAATGAGATGAAAGTTTTTCTCATTCTACATAAAAGACTATACTGGATTTGAAAATATATCGAGATAAGAAATTATATATGATAGGCACTCTGCAACATCATAACCTGAGCAAATGTTTCATTGATATTGTGTAAAAAAAAAACGCTGTGGATTGGTGGTGAATGATAAAAATGTAGCTTGTATCTTATATATTGTGATTTCCCAAATGTAACATATGCCTGTTTAACACAGTTTACTTTTCTGATTTTCAATTCACAGATCATTAACCATTCTCCAACCTACCCCTCGGATAAAATAATGAACCTTGGGAACACCGCGAGCGCGGTGATGGATAAACTATGCGGATGCTGCTGTGGGAATTGGTGCGAGCGATTACGTCATACGGACTCTGCTACTGCCATAGTTCCTCGGGTTAAGGCGCCCTCACAGGCGGACACACGATGGAAGAGGCTGTCCTCAGGTCGTAGGGCCACTCCTGCGCCACCGAGTCCTCTAGGTTCTGCTGAGCTGATGAGGGTACAACCAGGTAGGAATTAAAATTAAGAAATAAGAAGAGGTACTAAACTTGCTGATTATGATGTCCTCTTGAATAGCGCCGGTTTTCATATGAAACTCTACTCAAAATGGTGTCTCACAACATGCAATATCCGTATCGTATTTCAGTCCAAGAACTCCCAGTAGGTTATTCTATTTTAAGAATTCTTCCGGAATAAGTCTGGTATAAACACATTTACATCATGATAATTATCAATCGAATGTCAAATTGCTACATCCAGAGGAATCTTTAAAAAGTTTTCAAAGTCTAATTATGATAGATATTAGCTATTATCACGAATTATAATTTCAAATAAAGAATAGTAAGTCAATAACATGCATATTTTCCAGAGGATGTACCCTTATACGACATGATCTAGACAGTGGGATGTCCAATATGTTTCTGTATCCTATGTCCTTAAAACATAGAAGTTTTCATTATCTGCTCTCGTTAAACTTGTGTTTCCATTATCTTGTTCCCAATATAGATAAATAAAATCTTGATCATTATTCCAGTTCTATTTTTTATTTAAAAAAAATACAATTACAACCGCAACCTTGTACAAGCAGAATGACGAACTTCAAGGACGATTGTATTGCTTGGGTTTGAATAAATGGACACAATATGCAAGGTCAGACATGATTGGAAAATGCATATGCCCATATCGACAGTCATATCACTTTATGCATGTATGACGAAATGAAGCAAGAAAATCGATTATATTAGTTCTACTTTTGAAATTAAGGCTGTATATTCGTTTATCTTTATAAGGAAATTACCAATGCACTTGTAGAAGGTTATGTGTATTGAAAAAAAAAGACATTTAAACAATTAAACATAACAATTTGTATTCCGTTTCCGACCAAGTGAGGAGCTCACTTGCAATTATTGTCGTTTTACATTTGTAAAATATAAACTGATTCTCCAAATTATTTCTTGAAATAATATTCAAATAAATTATTTCAAAGGTAAAATGTACGACTGAATTTGATAGCCCATACTCAAACAAGTATAATCCCGCAGCAATCATATTTGTTCTACATTTGAAACAAAAGAAACAAGATCAATAATTTGTTCGACTTGTAGACTGCTTTTTTGAGAAATTCCCTGCAGGGATGGATTTTCAACCACGAAATAGATCGGTGGCCCCAGAACTAGATCATCTATAAAGGCATTCAGCACCTAAATATACTACTCTATTTTCTATCAAATTCAGGTTTTTATTTTGAAATATTTCAGAAAAAAAAATTGTCCAAGAGTTAATTTTTCAGACAATATGATGCCCCATTAAATACACAAAACTCGTAAATAACACGAAACGATTTTATCACGACTTTCGTTCCTTATCTGATGCTCGCGTGTCTTGTACACGTCACTTATCAATTCAAAATAATGACGTCGATATTCTATTGAACTAGGATTATATAAATTCATGACTTGTTTAAAATTCAACAATCCTCGGATACAGAGAAGCCTAATTATTGACGACTAAATGCATTATATTGCCATCAATACTCTGGAATACTCTACCCCTACCTATACGAACTGCACCCACACTTAACACATTCAAAACATCTGTAAAATAGTTGTGTTATTCCCTGTACATGTATTGTGTAGTTAAGATTATAATAATCTTGTAGATGGTATTTTGTATTGTATTCTACTTTGTTAATAAGCGCATAAAGACCCTTGTATTATGCGCTATATAAGCATAAGTTATTATTATTATCATCCATCTCGACATTGATCAATTCCACTATATTCATGGATATTTTCATCAAATTCATTTATCGTGATTCCAAAAGAGTTTTGACAATATATTTTGCATTATGCCATTTTTGTGAACTTCACTGCAGTAATTCCAACGCACGTCACTCAACTCTCTCAAGAATAGTTCAATGTCCTTAAATAAATTGACACGTAAGTCATAAAGACCTTTCACGTGCCTTTCATAATGGCTCACACGCTTTCAAGTAATAATCAAGATCACTTGATAACATCATAAAATGAGATGGAAATAAGCTAAATATGACTGAAATGTGCAGAATAGTTCAGGTAAAGGTCTTGATTTATGAATGGAAGACATCAGACTGTTGCATTCTGTTGTAAAGCGTGTGTAACACNAAATTTTGGCACTTTTGGCTACCCATACTTAAACCACAGATTTAGACCAGGGTTAACTTAAACCTCGCTATCGGAATACGGGCCATTGTGTCTAAGTCCTTGCCACATGTTCCCTCGAGATAATGGTTTGTGGAAGCTATTAACGTTACTCCGCAATTAATGAGTTTAGTTGGCAATCTCTAACATAAACATATCTTAGAATCAGGTGGTTATGAGTATTTTAAGGGGATAATTGCGATTCCCCATTGTGCAATAGGTTGGGTTTTTTTTAATCTCGAGACGATCAGGTCGCAACTTCAAAATTAGGGTAGGGTGGGAGGGGTTGCAACGCCAATGTTCCGCTTCGCGAGGTGGATTCTCGTGACCAGGGCCCAGTTCAGCCTATAGATTTGAACGGTCGAGGTTCGTGAAGTGGAGCTAGTGGATTAACCTTCAGGTGACCTTGAAGCGCTAGCAAGCGTTGTATATGTGAAGTCAATAGGAGAGCGCAGTGGGGGTCGCGGGAAGAACTTGACAAATTGTCTACCCGTCGCCTATAACAACAGAGCCATCTGGCGTATATAAGCTGGACTTAAAATCCACTTCGTGAGCCTCTAGATCTGAACAGGACCCAACGAACCTCCGATCCGGCTTATGAAACCAGTTTAGTGGAAACTGCTTTTGAAAACGAGGTTTGAACGGGGTCATAGAGCCTTTCAAGAATAGAACATTACGAACCGACTTCGTTTAATGCAAACATGGCTACTGCTACTAATGATGATCACCCAATAGCCGAAAAAATTATCGGGACGTCGGCGATCAGATGACCCCAAATGTCAATTAGTGGTCCCTGGGGACGACCACGGTGTGTAGACGCCCCGGTCACACTTACGTTCATCAAGTCAAACTATAATTAGGATCAGGTGGTTATGAGTATACCCCTAGAACCCTCTTCTAAGCGTTAAGTGCAAAGCATGACTACTTCATCTAATAATGATTCCCTAATAGCCGTACAAATTATCGGGACGTCGGCGATCAGATGACCCAAAATGTCAATTGTCGACCACGGTGTGTAGACGCCCCGGTCACACTTACGTTTATCACATCAGACTATAATTAGGACAAGGTGGTTATGAGTATACCCTTAGAACCATCTTCTAAACATTTAATGCAAACATGACTACTGCTACTAATGATGATCACCCAATAGCCGAACAAATTATCGGGACGTCGGTGATCAGATGACCCCAAATGTCAATTAGAGGTCCCTGGGGACGACTACGGTGTGTAGACGCCCCGGTCACACATACGTTCATCACATCAAACCTTATTGGAATCAGATGGTTATGAGTATACCCTTAGAATCCTCTTCTAAGCGTTTAGTGCAAACATGACTACTGCTACTAATGATGATCACCCAATAGCCGAACAAATTATCGGGACGTCGGCGATCAGATGACCCCAAATGTCAATTAAAGGTCCCTGGGGACGACTACGGTGTGTAGACGCCCCGGTCACACTTATGTTCATCACATCAAACTGTATTAGGATCAGGTGGTTATGATAATGCCCTTAGAACCATCTCCCAAGCGTAAAGTGCAAACATGACTACTGCAACTAATAATGATTCCCGTATAGCCGTACAAATTATCGGGATATCGGCGATCAGATGACTTCAAATCAACACATGTCTGGCGTTAAAGGCATAGCATGGAGTAATAAATGCCGATTTTGATGTAGAATTAAGCTCATTATTTCCAAATATTGATTCCTAGAGACATTGCTGGATTTTGAAAATCACGCTCGTTACAAGCGTAGATGTACTAGTGGTAATTAAAAGGAAATAATAAACTAATTATGCATGCATTGGCTGTAATTTGCAAAGGTGAGAACGGGACTTTTCAGAAGGAGCAATCCACGGCTAAAAACGTTCTGTTATCAATCTATCCAAAACACCTGCGCTTAGCACACTCTGTATTTAAAAATAGATAATAATGAATAAATAATGATCCTGAAGCATGATGAAAATGCCGTTAACTAGTAAAATACCACGGTCTTTGGATTATGTATCCACTCAAAGGTCGTGATAATCAGCATGGCAATTTCCTTAACAATATTGATCCAGGTGAAAACAGCAAATTTACTGCAGGGGTTTTTAACATACAAGATGCCATTGAATTCACGGTAAATATCAATCGTAAGTCCATGGCAACTGTGTACCAAAGAGATGCGATTAATTGCAAAATTAATCATGTCTCTTTATGTTACAGGCCCCGGGTGGTACCATGCAGTCATGTCTTAGCCAGCAAAAAATATATATATTTTCATAGTTGAGAGAACTAACAAGCTTTATTGTTTTTGGAAGATCATGAAATATGTATAATTCATTTGACGCCACTAAAAGTATTCCTGAAAAAAAAGATATTAGAGCGCATTGATTTGATAACACCATAAGAATGATTGATTTCTGAAAAAAATTCTTCCTTTTTTAGCTATCATATAACATCGCAATATTTATTTTAGATACAGGCATTCTGCACATAAATGTCTGATACTACTGAAAGAAACTAAAAATAGAAATCGACAATGGTAAGCATATTTTTGTAACGTTTGTTTCAATCAATCAAATTATGTTGACATTAATTTACGTCATTGCATTGACAGAGAACAATTACAATATGAAACTATACCGAACGGAGTATGATTAATGATGATCAAATTATGTTTATCTTCAGATATATGCGGTTGTTTTAGCTACAAAAAGAGTCTGATATCCGAAATTATGTCAATAGCAATCCTTGAATCATTACGAACCGACATGCCTTCTGTCATGTCTGTCGTATATTGTATTCTCCAGAGAGTGAGAGAGAGAGAGAGAGAGAGAGAGAGAGAGAGAGAGAAAGAAACATGTTCGTTCATGTATAATGATTTAGTTCATTAGTTCATGGTATTAATCATATTATTGTAATACAATCTAGGCATCCTTTTATCCGACTATTTGTTCCTGTGCACAAATTTGAATTAATTCATACAAGATATCAATCATACAACTACAAATGAAGGCTGGCTCACACCATTGCGTTTATAGCCATCGTCTGCCCAGCATTTATTACGCTCCTTGAACTCCGAAATACGGAATGAAGACACTTGACTGACGTTGAAGGCGTTCGTCTAGCGCTCAACGTAAGAACATGTCAGCGTCAGCTAAGCGTCGTTCCTCCATATTTCTGTGTTCATGGAGCTTCATGAACGACCATCTGTCGTTAGCGTTAAACGCAAATGTGTGAGTCAGCTTTGAACGAGACTGAGATCTTCAAATTCAACGTTTGTCAATGTTTGCTTTTTTCAGTGTTGGACTGACGTTTAACGTCGACGTCCGAAAGACGTGACTAAATTTCGAACTCGATTCACGGATCCAGCATGCATAACCTCTTACACACCAACACACTACATCTAAGACATCAGGGTGCATATTATGCACCTTAAGGGTGGAGCACTCTCACACAATGTGAACACATTGTTAGGATAATATCGCTCCAGAAATTGCATTTTATCTCAAAAAGATGGCAACCTATGTCGTTATTTTTGTATTCGCCGGCGCACTGCCTTATGGTGCAGAAATGCCACTTGATTATCGCGGAAAGCAGTGGGACCAAACACAACGGGCGGTTAATAGGAGTGTCCTTTGGGGTCTTTGGTTATGAACGTGGTGCGAAAATCATCTCCAAATTTTGAACAAATTTATTTTTGATGTATGTCAAGAAATTTCTGAATACATGAACTCTTAAAAATGTCGTGACTTATATAAAAGGGAAATGGCCTTTAAATGACATGATACCTGTAAGAATATCTAATGTTAATACATGCTAATGCAGTACATTGGAATATCGGTTTGTCACGTTATTTGCCTGAACCCGACGATACTCTATACCAATCAGTTTTATTGAAAATCTCAAGACTCTTAAAGCATATCACATTTATTTTGGGAGAATATCTAATCATGCACATACCTTTTATAACAGTCAAATGTGATTAGAATACATGACGAATGTAAAAACTTGTTACGCCCATTAGAGGGAGATAAGTAACTACATGTATTTTGGAATAATTGCCATCGAAAAAAAATCCCAACTGAACATTGATACTGTGCTGTACATGTGAAGACATTCTGGCCTACTTGCATTTTTTTTTCTCGGACAGTGTTTTCCATCTGAATTATTCAAGAGAACAAATACCAAATCCAGGGCAGAGGCTAGTGCCTCCTCGGACGGAAAATTTAACCTTTTCTTCTGAATCGCGCTGGGGCGAGAAAACCACTCTCCAACCGCACAAACATAACAATGGTGTGCGAGAAATAAGTCAACACTGCGACAAATAAAGACATAGAAATTGGACAAAATGAATAGCTTCAATTCAACCCCTTACAAAGGTTCTCGCTTACGATCACGAAAGCAATTTCTTTCCCAGTTATTCTGTTGAGGAATATAGAAAAGATGTTAACCATGTCTGCCGAAAGACAGGAAAGCACGTATCTTCTATTGGCTAGAATAAGTGTTGAGAATTTGAATGGGTAACCGTTTGCTATATCCAGTTACTTTGTCCTTTTACTTCATACTTCGTACACACTGCAGCCCGTAGCGGACACACGATGCCAGTGCATTTAGCACCTTGCCGATCCATCTCTGATCAATCATGCAACTTGTTGCGTTTCTTCACGAACATGTCGATGTCTGCATTGGTTTTTATGTGTGTATATGTATACGTGTGTGTCTGTATATATTTGTTTTGTGTTTTGTTTGTGTATGTATCTGTCATTTTGTGTGTGTGTGTGTGTGTGTGTGAGAGAGAGAGAAATAGAATATTAGTGTATAATATTGGTATGTCTAACACAGCAGTAGTCGACAATATGCATGTATGATATGCTGTGTGCGTGTATGTTATTGTGAGTGAGTGTGTGTTTGTGTTTAGGTGCGTGTATTAAATTTGGTATGAAGCGAGTGTGTGCGATAGATTTTATGTGTTTGGAGTGTGTGTGTTTGTTTGTACGTGTGTATTTATGTGACGCTGCATATATATGGATGTGCGTCAATGAAGCTCCCAACTCTATACTTTTATGGTTTATGAAACAGTACACAATCTCAAGTCTTTCTTTAAAAAAAAACCCAACAGACAAGTTATTCGGTAAAATTCCCAGCTTTTCAAAATGTTCCGTTCATTCTTATTTTCATACATTCCGCCAGTCCCTCTTTTATATAAAACAGATGTTGATGACAGTCAATTTGATATTGATGAAGTGGATTCAAAGATTAGCCTAAATCCGGCTTATCCTTTTCCCGACGTAATACGTGAGCCATTCGTCATAATCAACATCCATATGAATGGTAGTTTCAAGAGCGATCACTGTAATCTTTATTCATAGATTATGAAAGGTAATGGTTTCAGTATATTCATATTCCATGAAACAGACTTTCCAGTATTGGGCGGAATAATTTTTAATTGAACCTGCTTCATAGGAGTAACCAAGTCGCTTCGTTCCGGCTTTCTTTGGGCAAACACATACACAGAAACAACGAAAGACAACATACAGACATCCACATACACACAAATGCACGTACCAAAATAGGCACACACGCACACACACACACACACACACACACACACACAAAACAAGAATTAAGAAGCCTCCTCTACACCATTTCCTGTAGCAATGATAAGCAAGTATCATGATAGGCCTATAGGCTAACATATTTTAGGATATTATTTTTTTTGCAGGTCAGAAAATTTTGGAAGTAAATTTTGCCCCCCCCCCTCCCCCATCATTCCAATGCAATCCTGGCAACGCGCATGTTCCCCTTCTTCCCATTCCTCTTACCCCCTTCCGCTTATATGTCTCCCTTCTCGTTTTCTGAACTTCTCTGCCTTTCTCATACTATTTCCCATCCTTGTGAGTTCTTTCTACATCACGATCACTCCCTCTACCATCCCGCTCACAGATTTTTATCTCCCCTTTTCCCCCTGAATCTAGCCCCCTTCTCATCTCCATCTCAACACATATTCACAGCTCCTTGCTTCTCGATCTATCTTCATCCTCATCTTTCTGATTCAGCCTCGGTCATACATTTGCAAAAGTCGCTCGCGTTTGAGGAGCGCATGGAGTAGGGAAAGACCCACCCTGCTCACTGAGCGAACAAAATAGACGGTGTTCTCATGAAGTGATGAAAGCCAAATGCTAATGTCTCACAAAACCATCATCCTCATATATACAATTTTATTTGCCCTGGTCTTTTCTCTAAAATAAAAACATATCTCACAAGTATACTATATGAATTGTTGCTCTGGCGGGGTTTATTTCTTTTCATGCAACGATACCCTTTCGCTACCGTCAGTTTGTGAAAACACGGACGACTGACTGAATGAGGAGGAGAAACGCTTTCCCGACGGTCGCATAGGTCTACGTCATATACCTTCCTTGAGCGTATACGGGCGTATAACTTCAATAATGAGCAACATACATTTATCTGTGTATCTCTCTGCACAGGTATAGGCGCTGGGCATTCGTCGGCTATTAACTCAATTGTGTAACCGGGACGTTAGGAGAGGAATAGGTGCACGTACTATTCCCCTCTTTCCACATGACTGATGGGGCTATAGGAATAGTGCCAAGTCAAATACACTCGCCCATGTAGAATACCAAATAAACCATCAAAGGGTTGTCTCTTGGTCGTATCAATTCAAATCTATCGACGAAAAACTATCCCTCCTTCCTATACAAATCTTCTAGCGTTCGCATGTCTTTCAAAGGTTAGGGTATAAAGATAGATACCTGTTTTTGTATGGAAATCCATGTTACTAAATTGACCCTTCAAGTGAGAAAGCTCTTATTTGAATTATGTACTGCAGTTAATTTGAACAAATTATTTGTTTTTCATAGACTGTGGTTTACAGATAACATATAGCAAAAGGTTGGTTTATAAAACGGGGAGGAGAATTGTTATAGCCTAAGGCTGATATCATTTAAAATGAATTCGTCAAATTTTGTATCACTGTGTTGTATAGAGTTACAGTAAGGGGGTGGGGTAATAGCTGAACGTTTTGAAAATTGGAGGGGCTGCCGTTAAGAACTTTTGGACACTGCTACATGTTTGTATAGATTTGGTGATAAACAAAGTTGGGGAAAAAGCTGTAGATGCGAAGTAGATTTTTAAATGAGTTTGGAGATACGCTTCCGTGATCGCTTGTCTAGTTTCTATCACACTAGTTTCTATTAACCCTTTTTTTCGTTAGAGTGATGTAACGCCGTATATTTGAACGGACTCTTAAGGGGTGTTGCTCAAAAGTTGCAATTGATCGCAAGTTGCAGTTGATCGGAACGCGCCAATCAAAATCATTGTTTCATGCGCGTCTTGTTAAATGCGCATATCGCGCGCGAATGAAAATGCGCGTTACAATTTGTAAAGTTGCAGTTGATCTGCAGTTGATTTTGAGCAACACCCCCTTAGTCAAACAAAATGCTAAAGTGTGACAAAACAGGAAGCTTTTACATCTTGGTTTTCTTTAGAATCAGCGCTGTCTAATTTGCCTTGAGTTGGCGCCGATTTTGAGGAGGATTTGTTTAACATCCGTACACAAACGAAGTCCACGTGATTAAAATACATTAGCGAATAATACAAGCATGACAAGTGCATATGAAAAGGAAACGGCCACTGCACACACATTTCAAATGTAATAGTTTTTCAATCATACTTAAACACAATGTAAAGGAGGAAGTTAATATGATATAAAAGCTTTCAGAGATGAATTGTTTCCTAAATTACGAGCTACATAGTATTTCCTCTATTGTAATTGGATTTTCGAATTCGTACACAGTATTAAGTGAAGGCAAAGTTTGATGGATATAGTACATTAGAGGTATTCATTAGATAACAGGGAATGTTGAAAAGGAGAGGGGTTAATTAGAAAGAAAGATAAAAAGTTTTCTTTTGATACTCCTTAAATTTTTCTTGCAAAGATAATTGATATGGTTACAATAAAAAAAAACTTGACAAATAAACATGCATGAATAAAAAAAAAGGATCGAGAAAACGATCGTCAATTTAAAAGTTGGTCTCCAGAGAAAACGGAGGGAGGCACAATGCCTAATAGTTTACGGTGCTGGCGGGACTTTCCACTCCCTTGATCATCTGCCTATTATGATTATGGATTTTTAGAAGAGAATGAAATATTAGGTAAACGTAGGAAGAAGACAAAAGCGAGTGGAATGTAATGATCATCGTTGAACATCGTGAGATGAGGAAATAGGGGTCGGGGAAATGCAAATAGCCCGAGTATCCAACGATTCAGCCACAGGCGACTCATTTTAGCCCGCGAAATCATCAAAAGTTCATTCAGTTCGGGAGCACCCATGCATGTTGTGGGTGATTAATCTAGCGTGTAAAACATTGAGTACTGCCAAACGTAAAGGCGGTGGTTGTCTCGAAGACAGTTTCGCTCTCTTCAATTTATTCAATTGATATTTCATTGATTAAGTTCTCCCGTCCCCTCCTCTCTTAGCTGACATCTGCTTGATCTGATATGACCTCGTTATTTTTGTTTTTCCCGGGGCAAAAGTGCGGACAAACATAGATCCAACGCCAGTCCTGGGTTCGCAGAAGGGACGCCGGTTACTGGGACGCGCGCCTTTCCGAAAAATGACATAAACGATTATAGTAAACAATAAGTTTTAAGTGCGTCATGCATTATTGCCGAGGAAGCAACGGCGCAATATCCGGGGTTCAACTCATTTATGTCACATTGGTTGGGATGTCACCTTGGTTGGGTTTAATATAGATTAATTCAATGTAGATTAATCGCTTAAGCCCCGGAAACAACACGATTCAACACGACGCTTTGTTCAGAGACAGTTAACTGTGAATTAACAAAGAGTCGTGTTGAGTCGTGTTGCTTCCGGGGTCCCATGTCACAGGGGCCTTACAGAAGGAAATTAACGCAGTGGTTGCAAATCGAATCCAATACCGTCCCGAAGAAATACTTCGGTCTTATCCACAATGCTTTGACAAAATATGTAGATGACTAGATGGATAAAAGTTTAACTGGGAAGTGTATTAATGATAGTAATGATAACCGCTAGAAATACAAGCTTAAGTATTTAATAGAAGATGCTTAACGCCCTCCTCTTCTTAAGAACTTTTAAGCAGGGTGTCAATAAGCTAAAAAGTCATTCAGTAGCTTTGTTTCTAACCTTCCCTAATATCAACGCAGTTCCCTTCTGACTCTGAATCCTTCTGATTGTCGACGAGCGGGTAAACAGAACGAAATGAAAATAGCAATGATGTATTTGTGGAGCCAGAAATAGATGAACAAGCAATGTGCTAGAACTCCGGGTTTGACTCCGAAAATGGTAAACAATGGCGTGTTACTTTATTGCCAATGTGGTTTGTGCGTGCGCTAACAGACCTCATTAAAGTGCAATGATTGTATTTCTGTGATGTGTGTGCGTGTGTGAGTAAGTGTGTGTATGGGTATGTGTGCATGTGTGATTTGGTGTGTGATGCGTGACTGTCTGTGTGTGACTCCTTTTGTGTTTATGATTGTGTGTATTAGTAGACAGGTATATACAATTGTGTTTCTTTTTGTATACAAGTCTTTTGTTTATTGTTTTTGCTAGCAAGTGCATGTGTATCGTTGTGTTTGCACAAAGGCGGTTGTGTGTCTTGAGTGCGTGTGTATAAATGTGTGTATTGCTTGTGCAAATGTGTCAATCCGTTGTGTTTAATATAGTATTGTTATCTTGTTTGTTTGTCAATGTATTCTAACGTAGTTCTTCTTTTACTTCTTCTCTTTCTCCTTCTTCTCCTTCTTCTTCTATATACCTCTTCTTTTATGTTTCACCTGGATCCCATGGAAGACCAGTAGTGTCGTGCCTGGCACTGCTGAATGGGGTATCCAGCCGATTCATCTCTTTGTTTTATCATGTATATAATTTTTTTTTTATGTAAGTATTTGTATAATTCATTTTGTTTGTATTTTTGTTTTTGTTTCTTTCTATTTGAATCGGAAAATAAATACTATACTATACTATACTATACTTTATATCTCATCTATGAATATTCATGAGCTATCAAGCTATATGATTGGTCGATGGGGGCAAACATGCTTTCATATATTTCAACAAGTAAACAAGCCACCAAAACCAATTCGGTCTATTTTTCAATATACTCAACCGCGGTAGAAATGCACAACTGCGCACGCGCAGAACATGTGAAGCGGTCCGCGAAAACGTAAACAAAGATGGCGACGAACACGAATAGAAGGACTTTGCTGTCGGCCAGCTTTTGTTCAACCTATTTGTAATCGTTCACCCTGTGAAATGTTTGAATGGATAACATTAGCTTGCTCACAAAAATGTTCTTCTTTATGTGAAGAACAATTCAATCCAGGAGGAAAATGTTGTTTAATAATCAGCTAGACGTAGTGTACTGTGCCTGTGCCTGTGGCAGTGCAGATGTGCCGTGACTAAGTGAGTGTGACAGTGAATGACTGTGAGTGACTGAGTACGGTTGAGCCGAGTATCTGAGTAAGTTGTACTTTTTACCTCTTTTTAAGAGATATAAATCAAATATCCCGAACAGTTACTTCGATAGTATATTGGAATTATAATTCTTCGGATGGGCTAGCAAAGAAAACTACTTTTCCTCGGGGGCTTCGCCCCTCGGAAAAATATTGGAATTATAATTCTTCGGATGGGCTAGCAAAGAAAACTATTTTTCCTCGGGGGCTTCGCCCCTCGGAAAAATAGTATTGCTAGCCCATCCTCAGAAATATAATTCCAATATACTTTCTCAGAGCTCGGGATATTTGAATAATATGTGTATGCTTTGTTTGTGGTCTATGTGCGTTTGCGCACATATGTCCGATTGTGATAGGGTCATTGGTAAATATAGAGAGAGATGGAGAGAGAGGGAGATAGAAAGAGAAAAGAGAGAGAGAAAGAGAGAGAGAGAAAGGGAGAGAGAGAGAGAGAGAGAGAGAGAGAGAGAGAGAGGGG